>CATIWM010623768.1:0-25577 GCA_949671775.1 Mallotus repandus
CAAATAAGATGCAGTAAGCCTTTCTTTAGTCTTATCTCATTTCAAACCTTCTCTTAAAAGCTCTCAAGCCCCCTCTTCTTCACTTGCCTCCTTTTTCTCTTTTTTTATTTTCTGCAAACCTTTTTTCCTTTTTCTTTCAGAGCCTTTTTTTTTGTTGCTGTTGTTCCCTTCATTTTTTCTTCTCTCTTTTTTCTCTTTTATTTTCACTCTCTCCCACTCCTCTCTGCAATCTTCTCCACTCAACCATCTTCCCTGATTTTCTCCCTCCTTTCATGTGAGTTGTTGGCAACAAACTTCTATTGTTTTGGAAGTCATGCCAACAGCTTACAACGTTTATTATTATTTTTTAAAATTTAAACTACAAAGGAGTCGCCTTAATACTTGGGCACCTCCTTTTTATGCTAAGGCGGCGCTTTAGTATTTCAGACAGTCACCTTAGTGACATGTCGGGCTAATTTGATGAGTTGAACTTTTCTGAACTTTCTACGAGAAGTAGACTAAATCATGACTTATTGGACTTATGTACTTGAACTGTTTTTATCATTGAGTCTCTGCTCGCGGGCTAGGCAAAACTAGTGCTGACACCTATATATGCCCTAAAAGGAGCAATGCCATTAAATTAGTCAATTTTCGGCAAATCACATAATTAATTTGTTTATATAAATAATAAATTACTAATGAATTATATGAGATTAAATTTAAATGCAATAATAATTGATTGATTAATTATAAATTAAAATAATATAAAAACAATTTATAAAATTGAACGGATTATTAATTAATAATTAAAAAATAATTAGTTAATGAGTGAACAATTAATTATATATGTATTAAATTATAAATTGAAAAAATATAAAAGTAATATATATATATATATATATATTAAAAATCTATAAAAATATTAAATTGTAAAAATTCGTGCGAATATTAACTAGTTCTATGTAGAATGAAAAAATGGATAACAAATTAGAGTTAAAAAAAATCTACATACAAAGGTGTAACTTTTTTTACTATTTTCACATGAACTGTAAGTCTTGAATCTGCTTTTTTCAATTATTCAAGCTGTTAATTATAATTTTATTAGTCATACACTCATACTCTAACTGTAAATTGATAAATATTTTATTTAATTTATATTAAAATATAAATAAAACAAAATAATTCAAATAATAATTAATTAGTTTTAATAAAATAAAACTATAAATTAATTAAACAAATTTTAAGAAATGTGAACTGATTGCTTTTGTTTTTTGTTTGTATACACCATTGGTAATTTAAAGCTCATTTAATTATAATTAATCCAATTCAAACTGAATAGAATTTCAAGAGAGCGATAAAAATTTTTCAACAACTAATTTAACGTAATTATATATACAAGCTACAACTCAAAATCCTAAACATTTGTTGGTCATTTCTTTTATTTTAAAAACAAATAAAATTTAATACTTGTAGTGCAAATAAAAATTAAATTAGAATTTGATGATTGAGTCATTCAAATTAAATGAATAAATAAAGAAAATTATTTGTTACCATCCACTTAACTTTTTTTCCTCACTTCTTTAGAAGTCATCCAATTTTCAAAACTATTAGAGTCTATTTCACCAATTTTTAAGTTTTTTCTATTTATTAGGTACTAATCTGTATTTATATTATATTCAATTCATTTATTATTCATTCTGAAAATAATCATCAAATACCTAAAAAAATAAAAACTCCCAAATTATTATTTTTGTTTCAAAGTTCAAAAATAAATTACTTAATTATTATTTATATTTTAAATTTTTTATGTTAAATTGTAAACTCACTCTTTCAAAATCTAAGAAGACATACTTAGTTACCACTATTCTTTCACCATTTTCATATAGAAAGCAAATATTGAACATACATATACATAACAATTTGAATTTTGTTAATCATTGAGATTTAATTTTAGATGAAATCAGATTTTACCATTAAATTAATAATCTAAGAAGTACAGACACAAATACAGCGATACAACGATTTTTAGATTTAAAGACATGACACGGACATGACACACTTTATATATATTAAGTGTTTAAATTATATGAAGTTTTTATTTATCAATCTAACTTTATTTTATAATAAAAAATAATACACATTTTATGTGGAATATATATATATTTTTTCCACATAAATTGTGTATTATTTTCTATTATATAAAGATGATTTGTTAAAAAAATAAAGTTAGTGTGATAAAATAAAAACTTCTTGAAATTTAAACACTTAATATAAGACAAATATAAAAAGTGACCAATTAAATTAAATTATTAATAAATAAATAAATTAAATTATTTATTAAATTAAATTATACAAAAAATGAAATTAAAAAATATTTAAAAAAATATCAAATCTTATTCTAAAAATATTCAGCCGTATCAATTTTATGTTCCAGTCATGTCGATTTCGTGTTATAAAAAAAATAATAAAATAATAAAATTGTGTCGAATATATATTGACCCATATCGAACACATATTAATATTTAAAATATATTTGATATAAATATTTTACCCTATTTAAAATATTTGTGTCGTAGTTAATAATCCGGGAGATGCATTGAGTTGATATGATGTGCAAAATTCATCATTTTCAATTTTTTGTTTTTCACTTTGAAAGATTCACCACTTTGTTTGAACTAGTGCAATGATTATAGAGAGTCAAAATTTTGTTGGGTAACAAGTTAAGTTAATATGGTAATGTGACATATGACCAAATTCTAAAATCCAAGAAGATTCATATGGAAAACATAATATTTATTATAAAAACGTAAACCCCACTCTTGATTCTTGAATGAATCAATCACCCAACATAACAAACAAACAAACAAACAAACAACACCAAATGCTTGGATCTCAGTTGGGTCCCTTCACCTAAAGACCAACCAATTCCTTTTATGCTCGTTTTTGCCACCTTTCTGTTTAATATTATTTGACTTTTATTATTTTTTTATTTTATTAATTATTAATTATTATTTGTAGTGTCTTCCACGTTCAGTTAATTTTCTTCAATTATATATATATTCGAATGTTCCAAATTTTATAATAATAATAATATTAATATTAACATTAATGTATATTCATCAACTTCTATACCACTCAACACTATTTATTAGTATGTTATATTGAAACGAGAGCCCATCATCATTGTCTATCTAAATGATTCTGTATTTGTTTTTAGGGTTCTAAGCATGTTTATTTTTCTATTTATGCCATTAATTTTTCATTTTATTTTCATTCTTGAGCCTTCAAACATTTCTTATGGAATAAGGTTAAAATTATAGCTTAAGTTTAAATGATTTCTTAAATTTGAATTATAATATAAATAATTACATTAATTTGTTGTTAAAAATTCTTTATAATTTATATTGAATTGAATCGAATCAATTGATGTATAATAACTTTTAAATATTTAGGTGTAAATTTTAAAATAAAACTTATAACTTTCATGTAGAAATTAACTTATTTACTATTGAAAATTTTAATTAACCTTCCAGTCACAAAGTGATGAACATTATAATGAGAGATCATGGATTCGATCCTCTATTTGTCTGACCTCCCAAGTGTTAAAAAAAATTGATTGAAATTATTCTATAAAAAAAATTTAGTGAGAAGACTCTTTACAAAATGTTAGTGAATATACATAAAAAAAAACGCCATATATATCAATTCAATCACTTGAAGAAATATATCCAATAATGTTAAATATATGACTGTTTTGGAAAAATATCTTTGCCAATCATTAAAATTATGAACTTACGTTTTGAAAGCAAAAAATGCAATTTCTAAAAATAGTATTTTTTTTTTCCTTTTAATTCATGAAAATTAATTTATTTGAGATTCAAATTTGACTTTTATAAGGAGTATTCTTTAAATACACAATTACTTAATAATTTAAAAAAAAATTATTTTACGTACCTTTGAAATCCCATTAAAAAAATTTATCATTTTAAGATCATTTTTAGCATTTGGAATTTCTGAATTTCACCTTATTGCAATAACAAAAAATAAAAAATTAAACTTATTCAACCATAATTAATATTTTCTAAATGTATAATTTGACAAATTACAGAATTAACTATTAAAATTTGTTTAAAAATAAATTACTTCAAATGCTCATAAAACTAAATCAATATAATTAAATACATTAAAAATATACACAAAAAATAAAAAATGAAAAATATAAAAAATAAATTGGATAAAACTCAAAAGATACTTCAGAGATATTTTAGGTATACATGAATTATTGATCCACCGACAATATTAACAGTAACAATTTGTGAATAATAATAATAAATTGTTAATTTATTTAATATTTGTGAATAATAATAATAATACTAATAATAATAATAATAATAAAATGTTAATTTATTTAATATTCCACAAATAAAAAAGTAAATTAAACCCATCATAAGGTCCAATTATAGAAATATAAATACATTTTTTTTCCAGCAGTAGTTAGATGGATCATTAAACTTGAAGGATCTGGCAAAAAAATAAATAAAAATAAAATAAAATAAACTTGAAGGAGGTGCATGTATATATATAGAGAAGGAAATCATTTTCTTGATCTCCTCATTCCTCGGCATACCACATTCTTTGTACTTTTGCTGCATCGACACCTCTCTATTTCGTTCCTCTTTCTTTCTGTCTCTCTCGCCCAAAAGGGTAAGCGAATTGCGAGGTAAAAGTTTGATCTTGATTGATGTTTGTTTGGTTTTGTTGCATTTTCTTGCTTATGGGCAGTTTTGTTTTGGTGTTTTATGATGTGGGTTGTTTTTTTGTTTTATGTGTCTAGCTTTATTGAGCGTTGGGTTTTGTTTTTGGTGCATGATTCAGTTTTAGTGTACAGATCCGTGTGCTTGTTTGTGGATCTGAAGCTAAATACGTGATTATTTTAGAGTTGTGGAGCTTGTATTAATACGCGCTTATAAATGGGATCTGTAATTTCTTGGACAATGGATAGGTCTTGTAGTTTTAATTTTCATGTGTATCCAGAAGAAGCTATTTGTATGATTTGTTAATCTTGTTGTAGTTGTAACCATATCAATCTAAACCTTGGTGTTGATTGCAATGATTAGTTCCATACGTTTGATGTTAGTTTTTGTTTTGCAGTCTTAAGTGCATATATGTCTTAATTTAATTTTCTTAGTTTGATTAGCAGTGCAGAATTTTGATTTAATGAAAAAGTGATGTTTCTTTCTTTAGAGTTTGAGCGATTAACAAATTTATAACTCTCAAAATTAACTTGATATTGAATTTTTGTCTTGTGATTCATATTTCAGGCTATCCGGTGACATCAAGTATAAAAATGGTGAAAATTTGTTGTATCGGAGCCGGCTATGTTGGTGGTCCCACCATGGCTGTGATTGCTCTGAAATGTCCAGAAATTGAAGTAGCTGTGGTTGATATTTCTGTGGCACGAATCAATGCCTGGAACAGTGATCAACTCCCCATCTATGAGCCAGGTCTTGAGGATGTGGTGAAGGAATGTAGAGGAAGAAACCTTTTCTTCAGCACCGATGTGGAAAAGCATGTTTCGGAGGCTGATATAGTCTTTGTGTCAGTTAATACCCCTACCAAAACCCAGGGGCTTGGAGCTGGGAAAGCTGCTGATTTGACTTATTGGGAGAGTGCTGCTAGAATGATTGCAGATGTATCAAAATCTGACAAAATTGTTGTTGAGAAATCGACAGTCCCTGTGAAAACAGCTGAGGCAATTGAAAAAATTTTGACCCACAACAGCAAAGGCATCAACTTTCAGATTCTCTCTAACCCTGAATTCCTTGCTGAGGGAACTGCAATTCAAGACCTTTTCAAACCAGATCGTGTGCTTATTGGTGGTAGGGAGACTCCAGAAGGTCAAAAGGCCATTCAGGCTTTGAAAGATGTCTATGCCCATTGGGTCCCTGTGGAACAGATCATATGCACCAATCTCTGGTCTGCTGAGCTCTCAAAACTAGCTGCAAATGCCTTTTTGGCTCAGAGGATTTCTTCTGTTAATGCCATGTCAGCTCTCTGCGAGGCCACTGGTGCAGATGTCACCGAAGTGTCGCATGCTGTTGGTAAGGACACAAGAATTGGGCCAAAGTTTTTGAATGCAAGTGTTGGTTTTGGTGGATCTTGTTTCCAGAAAGATATCCTGAACTTGGTCTATATTTGTGAGTGCAATGGGCTTCCTGAGGTTGCAAATTACTGGAAACAGGTTATCAAGGTTAATGATTACCAGAAGAACCGTTTTGTGAACCGGGTTGTCTCTTCTATGTTCAACACAGTCTCCGGTAAGAAGATTGCAATTTTGGGATTTGCTTTCAAGAAAGACACTGGTGATACTAGGGAGACCCCAGCTATAGATGTATGCAAGGGTTTGTTGGGTGACAAAGCTCAATTGAGCATATATGACCCACAAGTTTCAGAAGACCAGATTCAGAGGGATCTCTCTATGAAGAAATTTGACTGGGATCATCCCATTCATCTACAGCCAACGAGCCCAACATCTGTAAAGCAAGTTAGTTGTGTTTGGGATGCTTATGAGGCAACAAAGGGTGCTCATGGTGTATGCATTCTGACTGAGTGGGATGAGTTTAGAAGTCTTGATTACGAGAGGATTTATGAAAACATGCAGAAGCCTGCTTTTGTGTTCGATGGGCGAAACGTTTTGGATGCCGACAAGCTGAGACAAATTGGATTTATTGTGTACGCCATTGGTAAGCCACTAGATCCATGGTTGAAGGATATGCCTGCTGTTGCATAAACCTCAAACTGCATGACTTGATGTGGCTTTGCGCTGCTGGTTGTTGACTCAAGTACGAGAGGCATTATAATCTTTAAAATTTTTTGCTGTTCCTCTATAGCCATATATGTGATTTAGGTTTGCACCTTAGTCATTTACTATTCAATAGTTGATTTTATTAAAAATTTATGTTCGATTCCTCTTCATTTGAATAATATGTTTTACTGGTTTAATGTAATAAAGTTGAATCTTGGGAAATTATAATTGTCTTTATGGGTATTTATTCCAGCTCCCTCTCTGATTTCTTTCAATTTTTTCTTATGAAATATGACGAACTTTTGCCTGTGTAAGAGGATAGATGAGGAATGATGATGCTATTAATGTTCATTGATCTGGTTTAATGCCAATTTCAGAGATTTATGGGTTTCAAAGAGTTCTGCACTCATCTGGTTTAATATCAACATGGTTGTTTCGTACTATTTATTTTATTAAAGGTAAACGAGTAAATTTTTTTCCCAATAGACTGTACAATTATCTTTTCACAAGGAAATCAATTTCACGAGAAGGTAATGTTTGGATAAGATATGAAATGTAATTAATGTTTTGGATTTGGACTATCGCAGACACAGAACTTGGTTCAAAAAAAGAAAAAACTATCAAAACCAAAGGACTGACTCAATGAGTTTAGAGCATATACATACCAAAACATAAGTTTTGGAAAATCAAGTATTATGTTTTCTCATAATGTGGATGCTCATGACACACAAGCTATATGCTCTATTGCTCAAGTATCCATGGTGGAATCGAATCTCTTGGCTTGTACCTTGGTATTCCTATTGTGTTTGGCAGACATAACAGTAACCATTTTGATTTCCTTGGCAAAAGCTATGCGGTCAACTCGCAGGATGGAAGAGCAAATATTTTATCTTTGGCAAGTGACTATGATCGATGGTCCTGGCGTTGAACCAACGAAGCTAGTCAATTTAGCAGCTCACACCAAGTTAAATGGCAGGAACCAGACAGCTTATGGGGCAAATTCTCGGGGTGAAATATGCAAATGGACATACAGCAGGTTTGGACAAGATTCATCATAAGAGGTGACATCATCTGCTTGGCACGGTAAAACATCATCTGCTTGGCACGGTAAAACATCATATCTAAGAGGTGCATTAGAATGGTTGTACAAAATGGGAAATTTGAACAGGGTTAAGATCATTACTCATTTTTTCTTTGCAACCTAGTCCTAATATGGATCTTGACCGCACGGTGGTAAGTTACTAGGTTCATCGAGATGGCTTTTGAATTAGGCAGCCCAACCCAGTCTTCCTTTGGCAAGCTGCCAATCAAAAGATTATGGGCAACAAAGAAAGAATTAGTCGTGGCTTCACTCATAACTAATTGTGGGGCTGGCATTGAGTCACTGTTGCATGCCAGACGAGATGATCTTCAATCTTGGTTAATCTGAAGTTAGGCATTTCTAAACTGGATCAAGTGAAGTGGGCGTCTAAGTTTGCTGTCAGTTAACAGTATGGTGGATTTGGAAACAGCTAGTCTCTCTCTCGCACCTTTAGCTTGTTCCTGTTCGTCTATACGGACCGGGCAGGCAGCCCACATGCCGCTACTCCTTTGCTTCAGAAGAGACACGAGCGTAGGGAAAGGGAGGTGCATTTTCATTTTTTGAGGTGAAATGCCTTCTCTCAGTGAAAAGATTCACTTACTTTCATGAAGTTAATCATTCATGGGTATTTGTTAATGCCCATGAATCTTTTTGACTCTTGGTGTCTAGTGTCCTCCTCCACCTCTAAGATGGATACTTCTGAAAACAGATGTCTCGACTAAGCAACCTTAGCTATTCTTAAGAATTATGGCCAACTAAGGGAAGCTTGGGACAGAGGGTGTAGACATGTTAATGTTATTAATGTGATGGAGTGATTAACTGTTCGTTGAAAATCACATCATCTCTAAATGCATTATTGAGTCTGCTAATTCCATAGTTGTCAAGCTCATCAACAATATGCAAGAAGATATTCCATGGGAAGAGGAGGCTGTTGTTGAAGATGCGAGACACAAACTATCTTCAATTCAAGAGTTCAGTATTAGGAACATTCCTCGCACGGCAAATAGAGTTGCCGACTGGTTAACTAGGCATGATCATTTGTTTTTGAGTCGTGGGAATGTTAGATGTATTCCTAGTAGTCTTCAAAAGTCGTTGGACTCCTATGTTATTATCCCTTAATTCTCAATGGTTCATGAGGGTTAAAAAAAAAAAAAATTAAGAGCAACTTATTTCTAAGGACATTTTCAACTGATGTGCAAATCATCAAATTTGCTCATGATTTTGGCATGGGATGACTCCAATTCCATGCCAAAACCAACATCAAATTGATGTTGGTGAATAGTGCGACAGCAAATTTATTATGCACTGTTCACTGTTCACTTTTTTTTGGTTAATTATAAAATAAGTCATATACTTCTACTTCATGAGATAATTATTTTGTTTACTTTTTAATTAAAGAATATAAAATTATTTAAATGTATTATTATTTATATTTTTGAAATTAATAAGATTATTTTTATTAATTACATATATTATTAATTATATATACATAATGTGTTCCCAAGAATATAGAATAATATTACATAAATTTTAAAACATCACACAATTACTAAAAAAGCTACAAAAATATCAAAAATGTTACATAAATTTCAAATATTTTAATAATCTGGTAAATCAGTTCCAGATCCATCAATATTATTAAAATTACATTTTTATTAATATAATTGCAATATTTTATTATATTTTATTTATAAATAAATATTAATAATATTTAAATTGGATGAATATGTACAAAATAAAAAATATAATTATAATTTGTAAAGATAATAAAAAGTAAGCAAATAATAAAAATAAGAAATATAAAAAAATATATAGAGAATATCTTTTTTATTGTGAAAATTGGTGTTATAAGTTAGAGATCAAATTACGGTAGGAATATTAAAATGGTGTTTGGGTTGGAGATAGTTTAAAGGTTTTTTTTTTTTTTGAATATAATCTCATGTTAGAATTTTTGAAGGGAAATTATGGAAGAATGGAAGATTAAACTCATGACCTTTATCAATATTTTGGCCTCATTAGAGAATGGTAAATCATTTAATTTTTTAAAAATATTTTAAAGTGCAATAATAAAATTCTATCATTATTAATTTTTTTTATAAAAAAAGCTACTCTATATTATGTGAGGGTCATTAATATTTAAATTATATAAGTTGCTTATAAACTAAAAAATTGTTATCATAAGTTTGAGTAAGTTTGCCAATAGAATACATAGAATTTCACATATTTGATCAATCTTCATGGCAACTAGGCCAATTTTTAGATGAAGATAGGAAGGGCCATGTTTAATTTTTTTTTTTTTTTTTGGGCAAAGGAGCCATATTTAATTAGTTCTTTTTTTGTTTTTTGTGCTCTATATTTAATTAGTTCTTAGAATCATTGTTAATAATAATAATTGGATTATATAAATTTTACCAATTAATTTATTAATGTCAAAATACTTTTTTAGGAAATGTTTTCAATTTTTGAAGAAAAAAGAGAAAATTATACTAATCCACCCATTTAACTTGACTTACACCAAAAATGTTTTAAAAATAAATTGAAAATTAAAAAAAATTAAAAAGGGAAATCCTAGAAAATCAATGCAAGGGGCAACGGGCAAGGGGCACTATTGTAATTTCGAAGTCGGGCCGGTTTATTTTATATTGAGGTCCAGCTCTTTAACAAATCTAACCCGGTTGGTTTCTCGGACCGCGTCGTGTACAAAATCACGAAACTGAAAAATCGACTTTTCAACATCTCCCTCTGTCAAATTCAATCCAAAATCGATCTACGATTTCTCTTTAATTTCCCTCTCTAATCTTCGAATCAACTGCCGATTCTTTCAATTCGCGGCATCCTCTTTCGATTGATACCTCTTTTGTTCTGTGCCGTTGATCTTTCATATTCTAGGGTTAGGGTTTCGGGTCGCGTCCTTAGCGGCTTCTCTAATCGCTTGATTTTATATGTATTTTGAGTCTTTTTTTGTACATATCATAATTTTCCCTTCAATTTTGGTTCTATTTTTGTGGATTTTGCGTTTCTGTTTGAATTTAGGGTTTCAACGATTTTGTTTCGTTTAGGGTTCGTTCGGTATCTTTCAATTCTTATAGGGCTTTAATTCCTTTCGCTGTTCCGTCTCCGTATCACCCTTTTCTCGTGGGAAATTCGGTTGTATAGTTGGTGAATTGAGAATTTAGGGTTAGGGTTTCTTTTTGAGATATTTTAGGGTTCCTCTTTGTCGAATTGGTTCATGGTTTCTCTTTGGGGAATCAATTAATCGTCTTAGCTATATAATTCATCGTTTTTTGTGGCTAAATTAGGTCTCTTATTTTTCCAATTCTGTTATAGGGTTTCAATTCGACCAAATTTATAGGTAATTTTCTGTTCCTTAAATTATTGTTTCCTTTGTTGTTAAATTGTTATATATGATGATAATTTGTGTTCAATTATGATATAATCATCATTTTTTTTTTCAAATATGAGCAATTTGGAGGGAATTGAGTTGCTGGCTATACTTGCTAGCTTGGTTATATGTTTCAATTGAAGCTTGTTGGTGCAACATTAACGGTTACTTGTGCATGTGTGTGTTGTTGTTGTTGCCTTTTTTTTTTTTTAAAGCCAATGGTCAATATGTTGTCATAGTTTCAAATGTTAAACATACTTAAAATTTCTAGAGCATGTTTCTACAAACTCAACCAAAGAAATATGTTAAGTATTTATCTAATGTATGTTTCATGAATGTATCATTTTCTTTAACTTTTTGCTAATCATTAATCTTGTATACCATCTTTGTTAGTTGTTCTTGAGTCAACATTGCCGTTGTTTTGAATTATAATGAGGTTGATGCTGAATTATTGAGCACATTATAAGTATATTGTTCTTGTTTTATCGATGTTTTGGCATGTTTTCCTTTGGTTGAGTCTTAATTGTTAGTTGTTTGTCTTTCAGGTTAAAATGGGATTTAAACGACCTTTTGATTGTGAGGACTTCCAGGAGCTTCCCTTTAAGCAAGCTAGACAGGTGGTCTATAGTAACAAAATGACTCAGTGTAGAGACTTACATAGAACTTCATCTCAGGAAACTGGTGTTACAGGTAATGATTGGGCCTTCAAACATTCTTATGTTTCTAGTTTAGTTAGCCTTGTGTTTTGGTAACTGACTGAACCATCTATACCTTGATTTATGTATGGTGGTTTATTTGCTTGTTGCACTAACCTATTTATGTTGTGTAAAGCAGATGATCATGAGGAAAGCTTTTCAAAATCTCTACAACATGAAACATTTGGCAACAACTCTGTCTCCGAAGCTTCAAATATTGCCAAGGATTTTGGGACCAGTGTTCCTCAGTCATTGGTTACAAGTAATTCCCCTGATTATGATGTTGGTTCTCGTTTAGGAGCTTACTCTTCTGATTTTTCAGAACATTCTGAATTTGACTTTTCCCGGAAATTGGAAGCATTTGAGGATGCTTACTCTTCATACTTAGATTCCCCTCCGAGAAAACAAGTTCCTCTTGGACCAAATCATCAAGCCAGTATTCCGATGTGGGTCAAACATTCTGGTGTAGATAAGAACCAGTTGGAATGGGAAGAGAAGCTTATGGGCACTTGTGTTATTCCAATGCCAGACACAGAATCATCTGCAGATATTAGTGATAAGGCTGGAAGTACTTGTAAAGATTGCAGTTGTGCTGATGAAGGCTCTGTTAGATGTGTTAGACAGCATATATTGGAAGCTCGGGAAAGTCTCAGAAAATCCCTTGGGCATGAAAAATTACTTAATTTGGGATTTTATGAGATGGGAGAGGAGGTGGCAAATAAATGGACCAAGGAAGAGGAACGGGTGTTTCATGCAATTGTGAATTCCAATCCTGCATCATTGGGCCAGAATTTTTGGAAGCACCTGTTACATGTGTTTTATACTCGATCTACCAAGGAAATTGTCAGCTATTACTTCAATGTCTTCATGCTACGGAGACGTACTGCTCAGAACAGATCCAACTTGCTGGACATTGACAGCGATGATGATGAATTGCATGGATTCAATAGGGGATTTCACAGAGCTCGAGTATTAGATGTAGATGATGACTCTGACATTGAGTCTATTGATCAACATGATCATGCAGATCATGGAGAGGATACTCTTATTGAAGATGGTGAAGACGACAATGAAGATGATGATGACAATGATGATGATGGGGATCTGGGAGAGAGCAGTGAAGAGGGCACTGGAGAAGATTCTGGGGTAGATAATGTCTCAGAAACACATGATATGAAGCCATTTGATGGGAGCAGGTTCGAGGCTGTTAAGCATTTTGATGATAAGGTTGGGGAGGATGTCACTGTCCAAGATGACTCGTGCATGTCCTTTGAGTTCCAAGCTGATACCGTTGATTCTTGTGATCCAGTTGACGCCCGTGTTACTTTGCAAAGTGGTCAAGCCACAAGCGACAACAGGGAATGCTTCCCTGTTAATGGGGATGGATACAATGATGGAGTGGATCAGGCGTACTTCTTGGATTCTTGTGATGCTAAAGCTTGGGATACCCATTACACTGACCCGATAAAAGGTGTTGATTTTCTACCAACATGTAACATTATCGAAGAAATTTTTGGACAAGGAACATCTAGTGACAAGAAATAACCATGGCAACAGCAAGTGCCTTTTCCCATTTAGAGTTTCTTTAGCATTCCTTGGTGTACAGTACAGCGTCTAGCCTTTGTAAGGGGCGGGATTGCTCTTCTAGCTAAGCACAACGTAAGAAATTTTCCGGGGTTAGTGGGTTTTCCCTTTTTAATTGATGTAGGATGAAAGAGAAAAAAAAAAAAAAAACAGAGATTTTGGGAGCTGGGTTTCGTTCATGTACATTTATTTGTGGAATGTAACATTCCTGGATTTTAAACCTGCAATTTTTTTTTTCCAATGATCAATGAATATAAAATGTTAGATTTTTTTTTTCGCTTAGCAATGTTAAATATTCATTTAAAATATTGGGATTATAACTATGGAATTATAATTTCATATTTAAGTTGGATTATTAGGATAATAAGGTTATTATATAGTATTAAACTTGCAGATCATGCTTTCTTAAATGTGAAATTTGTCATGTTGTATACACCAATCATATTTTTATTGAATTTAAATATTTAATTAAATGTAAAGACACAATTAAATTAAATAAAAAAACAAACCATTGAAGGAATGTGCACATGAAAAAGGGTGAAGGCCCAGAAACATAAAAGAGGCTGAACTGTTTAATTTGAATCCAACGGATATTTGGTGTGTTACATTTATTTACAAATCATAATCCAAATTGGATTAGGATTTCCCAGAAAGAGAAGGAAAAGGAAACGCCCATGCCCTTCATTTTTCAAACTTAAGAATCCGTTTTGATTTCGGAAATGAACACCTGTGCCGCCTCCCCAGTAAAGTCCCCGCATCACCCTCCAATTCCATCCCACCAAATCAGCGGTTCAATTCCCTCCCTCCCTCCCTCTCTCCCTCCGATTAGGTTTGATCCCACCACATCAGTAATTCAAATCCTACACCATTTCGAATTTTATCCAAATCAAAATAGCACAAAATGATTTCAGCCTTTTTTTCCTGGTTGCTTTTCGTGGTACTTGCAGCCCTGCCTTTTGCAGCGGTTCCTGAGGAAGACAGACCTCATCAACAAGAAGAAGAAGAAGAAGTAAATGCAGACCTACCTCATGCAGCGGCGTTTCCTGAGGTGGACAGGCCTCATGAAGGAGGAGAAGAAGAGATAAGCGAAAACCTATGGGACCCAGATTCGGTGTTCGCGGACCTGCCTTATGCAGAACCAGAGTTCCCTGAGGTGGACAGATCTCATAAAGAAGAAGAAGAAGAGACAAGGGAAAGTCTGTGGGACCCAAATGAGATAGGTGCAAGGCTACTGGACCCAGATGATCAAAAGGTAAATATCTGGCATGATTTTGAAGCTCCTTCTCAAGTGCATAAAGTTAAAGGGAAAGAAGCTATAAGTTTCGACTTGCCTCCAAGCTCAGATCCAGACCCAGACACTCAAATGCCAAACATGCCCAGCCATGATTTTCAAGCTCAAGCTCCTTCTCAATTGCTTACAGTTAAGGGGAAAGAAGCTATGCATCTTGACTTGCCTCTAAACTCACACCTAGATAATCAAATAGCAAACATGCCCTCGCGTGATTTTGGAGCTCCTTCTCAATCGCATACAGTTAAAGGGAAAGAACCTATACGTCTTGACTTGCCTCTAAACTCAGACCTAGCAAAATTTCAAGCTCCTCCTCCTCGATTGATTACTTTTAAAGAAAAACAAGTGGTAGCTCCTGGCTTGCCTCTAATTCCAGCTGCCGTTGGTGGTAGTAGTGGAGGAGGGAATCTGAATCTGATGAATTTACTTAGTGGTGTCAGATTTTCTCCAAATGATTACGAGTTGGTTGCTTTCTTTCTAACAAGAAAGATCTTGGGCTTGCCATTACCTACAGATATAATCCAAGAAATTGATGTATACAATTACCATCCCAACCAACTTGGAATTTGTAAGTTGTTGTTCTGCTTTATAATGCTGTATGCATGATTCTCATAACCTGCTTGTGCTTGACTTGCGATATGCCTCAGCAGGATGCAGCTTCTTGATTTCAGCTTCGTCTAGAATGCCCCATAATTGAAGTGTCATGACTCATGAATGAATTGTGTCTTGTTCAGATGACTTCAAGCATTCGTTGCCAGGAGAAGCATATTTTTTTACAAGCAAAGAGGGGAAAGATTCAAACAAATCATTGTCAAAACCAGCTACTAGCAATGGCTACTGGAAAGACACAGGCGTAGACATGATATTTCATAAAAAGCGGTGCGTCGGATATAAGACAACTATGGTTTTCTGTCAGGAAGGGGCGCCAACCCCATGGATTATGCATGAACTTAGAGTGAATCCCTCGTCGTTTCCCGGTCGTGACCATGACCAAGCAATTAAATCCAAGGTAATTAAGCATAAATAACTTGATTTTGCTCAAGCATCATATGCAGCTCCGGCTAATACTTGATTTTTGACTTGTGAATCAAGCAGCTGAAGAACTATGTGGTGTGCAGAATTCGAAACACTGTACATAATTACGATAGTTGGAAATGATCAGCAACAAAAATCCACCATTGGGTATATGATTTGATTAGCAGATTTTAAATTTTTGTCTAGTAGCAAAGTATGGTCTTTTGCACATGTACTCAATGATACAAATATTATAAATAAATAAAATAGTCTTTCTTCTCCTTTTTTCACTCTTGTTCTGGTCGTACTTTACCAAGTTATATATCGGCTAAAGTGGCAAATCGGCCCCTGAACTATTTTTCAAGGTGCAATTAACCCCAAATTCGACTTTTTAGGCTATTACACCCATAAAGATCCCAATTTTGGCTATTTAGCCCAAATTTGGGAGAGTGAACTACACATTCTTCCTACGGCAAGTGGAGTATATTAAATACTAATAACAATTATATATTTCTTTTTCCTTTCTTTTTTAACATCTTTTTTTTCTTTTTTCCTCTTAATAAAATAGATTTATTATGTTAATTTTAATAAAATACAGTAATTATTCATCTTTTTAACAAAACCATTATCACCTCTGGCACCCAACACCGCCACCAGCACACCAGCACTTTTATGACTCCACCATCATCAGCATCGCCCAACAGCATCATTAATGCACAAAGCCATCACCACATAAAACCACTAACACAAATCCAAAACCCACCTCATTTTCTTACCTTTGCAATCACTGTCCAACACCGATGCATGCACCACTAACACAACCCACCAACACCATTTGCTCCTTTATATCCTTAATAATGAAGGAATGAAGAAGGACAATAAATTACTACCAACACAACCCATTGAGATAAGAAACACAAAATTATAACTTAAAAAAATATAAAATAAATCCATAAAATTAAGATTGGGAGAGCTGGAAATCACCAACCAACCCAATCATTACCATAGGCATCACCACCACCATCAACAACCATTTGCCATCAAAATTAACGCCATCACTTAAACCATCGACACTGCCACCAAATTTAACAACACCACCACTCAATACCACCACCAATAAAATCAACAACCAAAAATACATAAAATCAATAACAATGTCATATGAAATTAATAACAGTATCAACAACCCTTATAATTCAACAATTATAAATAAATTTACCCATTGGTGAGGAGTAAAGGTAGTGTTAATTGTATTTTGAGGCTAGTGTTAATTAAGAAAACAAAGAAGAAAAAAGAAGAAATAGTAAGAACAACATTGTTCATGGAGGTTGGTAGCAGTAGGGCTATTAAAGGTGGATTGAAGGAACTACTAGTTGAGGCAGGTTGGTGTAGGTGGACTGAAGGCAGTAATGGAGGTGAAGGCTGTTAATGGGCGGAGGTAAAGTGGGAGGCGATGTGTGCGAGGCAAAAATAAAAGAATAAGAATTAGCAGTAAGAACAATTGAGGTGAGTAAAGGGAGGCGACAACAATAGAGGAAGAAGGTAGCACTAGAGGCCATGGCAACATGGATGGTGACGTTAGAGTTAGAGGCGTGAGAGATTATGAGGAAAGAGAAAAATTAGGTTTTACATTTATTATTTAATAATCTTATTTTTGTAAATAAAAAAATTATTTATTCTTTTAATTAAGAGAGTGCAATGCACTTCTCAACTTTAATGAAAAATTGGGTTAAATTGTCAAAGTTGGGATCTTTATGGGTGTAATAGTCAAAAAAGTTGAATTGAGGGTTAATTGCACCTTGAAAAATAGTTTAGGAACCGATTTGCCACTTTAGCTGTTATATATCTCACACTTTTTATTTTTTTATATTTTTATCGGTACGTATTGTATTGTATTGCATCTAAATTAATCGAATTCAATCAGAGTTGAACTATAAAAATTTTTTAACAACTAATTTGATATATTTATGTATATGAAGACTCAAATTCAAAATGTCTTTTAAACGAAAATAATTTTTTACCAACTATTTCAACGGTTGTTGGCTTTATTTTATATATTTAAAATAAATTATAGTTGGTTGGATTGTTATATGAAGGGTGAATTTCTACTTTGTTCCTTTTATTTTGATTACAATTAGTAAAACACCAATTTTTTTTATTTACTTTTTTTAGGAGATTGTCAAGACAAGTTTATGTATATTGATATTTTTCATTTTTGCTTATGCTTTTAACTTTTCCCATCTAATTATGTTTTTTATTGGAAGATCATATAATTTAAATATCAAGAAGCAATAATTCTCTTTTAAATTGATGATGACATGATTTGAATCATATAACTCAAAATATCTTGAAAAAAAATTATTACTTAACTAATTTTTCATTTATTCAACTTCATATATTTATACACAATTCCAAAAATCCACAAATAATATTATTTGCAAATTTATCCTATTAATAATTCTCAAAAAGCAAATAGATACTTTCGATAAAAAAAAATGAATGCAATTAGGTTAATAAACACTTCAAATTCTTGATTCAGTATAAACAATATATGAATGATTGTTTTGGAGTAGCAAATGTTGGCAAATAGTATTGAAATTTTACAAATGCATTAAAATAGAGGATTTCCACAAGAAAGTAGGCTATTAAAATTGTGATAATTGCCACTTATAGCCATGACAGTTCCGAATTCGGTAGCCTTATTTCTAGCTGCATTTCTTTCTTGTTAACTGAATTGCATTTTTCAGTTTCTTTTACTTGTAGGCAAGCCAACGGTGTCGCTCATAGTTTAAATGTTAATTTTTTTTTTTCATTTTTTCTTCTAAATGAACGCAAATTAGAACTCTAATCAAAGGATAAATTAAACTCTATATTAAACACTACTAAGGTTTTCTTTTCCTCAAAATCACTTTTCTTATATAATAAAAGTTTTAATTTATATGTATCTCATTATACTAAACAGTATTTGTTTTGTGCTTTAATTTAATTTTTATTAGATAAATATTTCAATGACCAAATGAAAAATAATAATTTTAAAAAGTATGAATCCATATAATTATTGCTATCTAACAATAAAAAAAAACACTCGAAAACTATGGCTATTATAATAACAATACTAATAATAATAATAACATAATGATACACTGTTTAGTTTAATGACAATTAGACATGATAAGTATGTTACCAAATCAAAATAGTATTTGTAGGATGAATATTAAAATTAAGTTAAACTAGCATACTATTTAGTTAAACCAAATACTATTCGGTATGTGTTTTAATTTTTTTATCAAATAATAAGAATTCTAATTATATGTATCAACGTATGTAAACTAATTATAATTGTGTATGTTTCCAGAATAAAAAATAATTAAAAATAGAAATTCATATAATTATTGTTATTTTACGATTAAAAAAGGTTGACCAAATTTTAAATTTAAAAATATAACAAATATTAAATTCTGAATATTTTTATTGAACTAACTTAAAAAAAAATTATAAATTTTACTAACAATTGTTAAAATCAACCGAAAAGAACTATTTTTCTTTAAATAAAGTTTTAAAATTTGTGTTGTGATATATACAGTCTTATTGAATTATTTGTTGACAAAACTTTGATATCTTTATAATTTTGCTGGGTCTAGGTAGAATTGAATTAATAAAAAAATCTAATAAATTTTGAATATCAGTAGTTTAGACAAAAACAAAAATTATAACTTTTTCCATTATCATAAATCATAATCATCATAAGATGATACTCAAATTTGTATTTCATTCTAAATCATATATTTGCTCATTATATGAAGACATGAATTTGATACTAATAATTATCCCCATGCCATACTAAAACATCTATGTAATCATAAGATACTAATAATATCCTTTAGAATTTGAAACAAATCTAGTCCTTAACTATTTGTATATTCTCTACAAATCTTCATATTGAAATGCTATGTTAAATTGTCCTCATTCAATTCCAAAACATCTATTTACCATTATAACTATTTGCATTACCTTTATATAAACCTTGCTCGCACATCAATGCCTATTTAAATAACACAATTTGGGTTTAGGCTCTTGCAAAAGATTTATCAGAGCAATCTTGGAAGCATAGCATAAAAAAAAAGGATTATGCATTCAACGATTCTCTGCTTCAAGAAAATGTTGAAGGGGAAGAAGCAATGGAAGAAATTCAACTCGACTTGCCCTCTTACTCAACTCACAGTGGCAGTAAGATAGAGATGGATTGGCTTCCCTTCTCAACAATTGGTGACATTATAGTGCAAGATAGCCAAAAATTAGTTTGTGGGTATAGATTTTCACCATATGATCATGAGCTAATTGTGCACTATCTAGTAAAAAAGATATTTGGCATGCAACTACCAGCTGATATAATAAGTGAGATTGATTTGTACAAGCTTCATCCTCATCAACTTCCAATTGGTAAGCCTTGTGTGAATACTGAATTATTGAAGCAAACCAATTACTTTTGTTTTAGGTTGAGTTGATTTTGATCTTTGAACTTAAACATTCAATTGATGTATTTGTAGGTGAATTTAAGTATGGGAGGCCAGGTGAAGCATATTTTTTTACACATATAGAAAGAAAGCGATCGAGTAGATCATTGTCAAGAGGAAGTACTAATAATGGTTGTTGGAAAGCAACGCATGCTGATGAAATAGTATTTTACAAGAAGCTAACTTTGGGATTCAAGAGAACTATGGTTTTTTACTGGGGAAAGTCACCAACGGAGATGAGAAGAGGCTCCTGGATTTGGCATGAATTTATAGTTAATCCAACTTTGTTTCCTCTGGCTGAGCACGATGACAACCTTAAGACCAAGGTAATATTAACCAATATTATTTTACATAATATTTCATCTACAAAACTTCAATTAAAAAGCACTTTCATGTTTCAAAACATTTCTTACTAAAAACCTAAGAAATTCTTAGGAATGTTTTAGGATCATTTTTACAAATTTGAAAAACTAAATAGCATTTTTCAACTTCAAATTTTTTTAATAATTTGTTCCAAATAAAAATAAATAAATTCAAAAAGAATCTATATATATTAAATGTTGAGCTCTAAGGTTATTAAGCTAAAAATTTAATGAGTGTCTATCTTCATATTTGAGTATTCATTCTAAAATCTAATGTGTCAAACCATTAAAAATCCTAATTTTTATTAAAAATAACATATTTACTATATATTTATTTAGTAATATTTTTTAACTAAAACACTATTATTATTTCAAAAAAAAAAAACTAAAACACTATTATACATATCTCAATACTACTCAAATTCAAAAAAATATTTATATACTACATATTTTTCTACCTTAAATCACTAAAATACACTTATTTAATTACATTTAAAATATTATTCTTCATTTCCATAAAAAAAAAATTAATGTCTTTCATTTTAAGTGAAACATTCTATTATATTCAAATAAAAACACTTTTCTTTTTTCAATCTAAAAATAAAAATATGTAATTTTCACCAATTTTTTATATTTATTTTATTTTATTTATTCAATAATTATTATTAGTATGCATATATTAAAAATAATATGTACTTTTAATAAAAAAAATAATAAATTCTAATTTTTATATTTAATTAATTTGTAGTTTTATTTTATTATAATTACTTATTTTAATATATATATAGTCCGCGCAAAGCGCGGATTAACAACTAGTTTTATATTGTTCTTGACTAAATAAAATAATTTATAATTATATATAATTATTGACAGTAATGAATAATTCTTTTCAATATTAATATATAAGATTTATATATATATTGATGTTTTTCCATATCCAATTTTACGTCTTTCCATTTTCATGTAGGTTTTCATTTTCGTAATATTTAGCATTGCAAAGTTTATGTTGTTTCAGAATTTCATTCTCAATTTCCAAGTTTTTAATAATAAACCTTAAGTTTCTGATCAATTTCCTTCAGCTGGAGAACTATGTTGTATGCAGAATTCAATGTAAAAACAAAAGATCATGAAAGCAAGAATTCAGGCAGCAGCACAAGGTAGGAAACAACATCAACTTTCAGTTTACATATACTGTAAATACTAAATACTAGCCATTGATGTTCCTAACTAAATTTTCAGCTGTGTACCACAAAAATAAGTAAAAACTTATAAGCTGATTATAATGTGGGCATCAATGCCGCTAAGGAATTCATTCTTCTAAAATAATAATAATAATAATTTCAGCTTACAGTAGTAATTATTTTACAATAGCTTAATTCTTTGTTCTTAATGTACTATAAATTCATAATGAAATTAATACTGGTAATGAATTTTACGATGGGAGATAATTTTTTCCTTTAAATTGATAATAGTAGAAACCGTGTATTTTAAAATGTACTTTGATCAGAGTTATCATTCTACTATTTTCTCACAGAAAATTAATCATGGAACTGATAATGATACAGATTACGGTAAAAATTGAATACAAATTGAGAATGATTGAACTCAAAACAAAAACCATGATTATTTGCTCCATCTCTTTGTTTGTTAAGCTCAGCCACTGCCTGGCTTGAGCAGAGGAAGGTACATTTGATTTGTGAAATAACGTAATAACTACTCGTCAATCACCAACAACAATAGAGCTAGCTCTCCAATCAATGGGTCCCGAGTTTCACCTAAGCCTAAGACCAACCATTTTGTACGTGCTATATCAAATTGTTTTTGTAGTGTCTTACACGTTCAGTTAATTTCATACATCTATATATATACAGGAACCTGAGTGGTTAGATCATGAAAGCCTGAGTTGGGGGCATTTGTGCTTATATATAAAGGATGGGTCTCTGAAACTTTAGCCACTCATTCTTCAGCAAAACATCTTCTTTTCTTCTCCTTCTCCTCCTTCTGCATCAGATTGTACTCTTTCGACAGGTAAAGATTTGATCTTGTGGATCCATTATTTCTCTTTGATCTTTGATTGTCTGTTTAGGCGTGTTCTGCCTTCTGGCTTGCTGTTCTGTGATATGGGACTGCGAGTTTGTATCTCTATTAAGTAGTTGGCTTCTTGAAAATCAGGGTTTTGGATTTGGCTCGTCTTTCAGTTTGAAGAAACAGCTATCATATTTATTGTTTGCTGTGGATCTAGTAGCTTAATTTGCTATATTATGATTTTATTCTTTATCCCCAAGATTTTGGGGGTTGTTGAGCTTGTCTGGATAAGTGCATCGCCGCTGGATTAGCATTTTTTTTTAATTGAAGAAACTTTTGTTGCATTAATCGTGAAACTGGGATCTGTAACAGTATAATGTTTAGGCAATGGGGTCTATAGATCGAAAATTTTGATCCTCCTTTCTCTCCAGATGAACTTACTGTTGTTATGTCTGTGTCTATTAGTTCCATTTTTATGGGTGTCTTTGTGCTCCATTGTTTTTTTAGCACTGCAAGTGTGCGCTTGATTAAATTTCTAATGCAAAATTTAGTTTAGATTTCCACCAAGATCTGTTCTCTTGATATAATCAGGCAAAATTGATGTCTGTTTCTTTAGGATTTGGGTGTTTTAACAAGTTTTTATCTTGTATTATTATGTCATACCTTTTTAAATGAACTTAATCTAAGATTGTTGTTTTCTGGTTCTTATATTAGGCTCTTAATTTCCCCCGTAGCATTGAAATGGTGAAGATTTGTTGTATTGGAGCCGGCTATGTTGGTGGCCCCACCATGGCTGTGATTGCGCTGAAATGCCCAGAAATTGAAGTAGCTGTGGTTGATATTTCTGTGGCACGTATCAATGCCTGGAATAGCGATCAACTCCCCATTTATGAGCCAGGCCTTGAGGATGTGGTGAAGGAGTGCCGAGGAAAAAATCTTTTCTTTAGCACTGACGTTGAAAAACATGTTTCAGAGGCAGACATAGTCTTCGTATCAGTTAACACCCCAACCAAAACCCAGGGGCTTGGAGCTGGTAAAGCAGCTGACTTGACTTATTGGGAGAGTGCTGCTCGAATGATCGCAGATGTATCAAAATCTGACAAAATTGTTGTCGAGAAATCAACAGTCCCTGTGAAAACAGCTGAGGCTATTGAAAAAATTTTGACCCACAATAGCAAAGGTATCAACTTTCAGATTCTCTCTAACCCTGAATTCCTTGCGGAGGGAACAGCAATTCAAGACCTTTTCAAACCAGACCGTGTGCTCATTGGTGGCAGGGAGACTCCAGAAGGGCAAAAAGCAATTCAAACATTGAAAGATGTTTATGCCCATTGGGTCCCTGTGGAACAGATCATATGCACCAATCTCTGGTCTGCTGAGCTCTCGAAACTGGCAGCAAATGCCTTTTTGGCACAGAGGATTTCGTCTGTTAATGCAATGTCTGCTCTATGTGAGGCCACTGGTGCAGACGTGACGCAAGTGTCGCATGCTGTTGGTAAGGACACTAGAATTGGGCCTAAGTTCTTGAATGCAAGTGTTGGTTTTGGTGGATCTTGTTTCCAGAAAGATATTTTGAACTTGATCTATATATGCGAGTGCAATGGCCTTCCTGAGGTTGCAAACTACTGGAAACAGGTTATTAAGGTGAATGACTACCAAAAGAACCGTTTTGTGAACCGAGTGGTTTCTTCTATGTTCAACACAGTTTCAGGTAAGAAGATCGCAATTTTGGGATTTGCTTTCAAAAAAGACACTGGTGATACTAGGGAGACCCCAGCTATTGATGTATGCAATGGCTTGTTGGGTGACAAAGCACAACTGAGCATATATGACCCTCAGGTTTCACATGACCAGATCCAAAGGGATCTCTCTATGAAGAAATTTGATTGGGATCATCCCATTCATCTTCAGCCAATGAGTCCATCAACCGTCAAGCAAGTTAGTCATGCTTGGGACCCTTACGAGGCAACTAAGGGCGCTCATGGTGTCTGCATATTGACAGAGTGGGATGAGTTCAAATCTCTTGATTATCAGAAGATTTATGATAACATGCAGAAGCCTGCATTTATGTTTGACGGGCGAAATGTTGTTGATGCTGATAAACTAAGGAAGATCGGGTTTATTGTTTACTCCATCGGTAAGCCGCTAGATCAGTGGCTGAAGGACATGCCTGCTATTGCTTGAGCTCCAAACTGTGCGACATAAAATGGCTTGTGGCAATTTGTTTTGTATTAAGTTCTCTCCATTTGTAGGCCTGTAGCCATATGATATGTTATTGCTTTGCAATTCTATTGATTCTTATTCTGTAGTGAATTCGTTCACGCAATCATGTTCGGATCCCTCTGGGTTAGTAGCATATCTGAATGTGGTGTTCTTTTTGATTTAATGCAATAAAAGCAGAAATTTGAGAAATTTACATGACACTGTGTCCTTGTATCTTTGCTTTTGTTTTTAGAAATCAATCCCCTGTACCTCCTATATATTTCCGGCCATTTATTGGAATAGACCTTATCAATTCGTTCAGTTCACACACTCCATTGTGATAGCTGCATCTATCGATCTCTGCCATTCGATGTTAACTTTGAACTATTATCGCTCTAGCCTCTAGGACTGGAAGATTTCATTTCTTGGTGAGGGGTCTGATCAAATATAAAGGCTCTGGTAACACGTGTTTTTGCGCTTTCTTTGATTATGATTGCTCTTCAAGTAAAATAATGATGCCCATTGCCTCAGGAAGATGTTCTTCCAGTTTCGATGATCTGCCCATCAACAATTCTCAATTAACGTTATACAAGCTGGCTATGCAGACTCAATATACATCGGCACTGGAATGGATATCAAGTTGCAA
>CATIWM010623886.1:0-10249 GCA_949671775.1 Mallotus repandus
AATAAAAAAAAAGAAAAAAGAATAAAAAAGAGAAAAAAATAAAAAATAAACTAATAAAATTAAAAAAATAAAAAAGAATAATAAAATAAAATAAATATTCTTAAAAATAAAATAAAAAATCAAGCATACGTGGAAATTAAAATAGATATTTTTATAATTTATAAAAAAAAATAAAAAAAAAATATTTAATTCTATAAATTCCTCAATTTACATATTACGTTTTTCTACTTAAAAGCCCAATTAAAATATCAAATGCAAGTGGGTTTAACCAACAATTGGAGCACATTAATTACATTAACCCACATCACCACTTGGTCAACATTCAACAAATTAGAATGGTACATGCACCGTTCCATTTTTTCTGCATGTGGATGGAAATTTGACACTTGCTGTTTGATCAAAATACAAAACCATCCCATCTTTCCACCTTTATATGATTTTTTTTTTAACTACAATTTTCTGAAGTTGAAAGGGAAACGGATTTGAAATCTCCGCCCTTAAATAGGACCGACTCTATAACTGAAATTAGTTAACTCTAAATGAATAATTTAACATTTAAATATTTCTAAAACTTGAAGCAAGTGGTAGAGGGACTTTATATGATTCTTGAAAGGTCGATTATGTTTCATTAATGTTCAATGTTCTGTTCCAATTAACACTTACAAGCCGAAGAATGAGAAAATAACACCTAAATCTTTGCAAAATCTCCCACTTCATTAAACTTACGTACAAGGACGGACTTTACTAAATTTTCATGGGGACAAGAAGTGAAAAAAATAAAAAATTCAAAAACCAGAGGTTGCCCACTTTGACACGTTATTGTGTATATGAAGATGACATTTTTTTTCTGCGCAAACCATTGGTGCCCACATATTACAAATTTGATTTGGTCAAAGATTTTCACTACCTTGCAAATTTGGGAACTTACTGTTATCGACTAGCAGTCAATTTTTGTTCCCGCTAGGGTGGAATTCCAGCTAAGTGAAGAATATTAAAACCCTCGTTCTAATTGAGTTGGATTAGGGCATGTGTGCTTGAGCAAACCATATGATCCAAAATATCCAGTGACACTTCACAGTTCTAGGGTGTAATTTAACAAAAGAAAAAAAAAATTATCTATTTGAACTATCAGGAACAGTCTAATATCTATTTCGGTTCGACCAAACTTCACCAAAACATTACCAGTGAAAAAAAATAGTCAATAACTACTTTTCTTCAATTAGACTTCGCTTGAATAGAAAGTTAAAACTAATGAAAGATTAAAGGTAATGCGTCAATGCACACAGCGCACCCTCCTGATTCCAGATGCCCCCTCCTTCAATAAGATGATATTACAAGTATGCTTGCCACCAGAAAGGAAAAGATGATTGTTTTGAACTGTTAATTGGGCAGCAAAGAGACATTCATCTTGAAAATAGAGTAAAAGATGAATATAGCAAGGAAAACAACTAAACATATTTGACATTTAATTGAAATGAATTAAAAATTAAACAGTTCTACAAATGTTCTTTTTTTTTTTTCTAATATATACACGATAATTAATATTTAGCTCTTTACAACACAAAATTTAACTTCCATTTCTGCCAGCTTCAAAAAAGTTCACCTTCACAGAAATAGTTTTCTTAAAGCTACCATATACACCAGCGTTGTCTCAGTGTGCTGCTCTGAAAAAACCACAAGGGAATGCAGCAACCACTAAAAAGGGCAAATTCTGAATCTTCTAATAACAGTAGAACGAAAACCTTTAAATAATATATAAACATTCTTGAGGTTGGCTCACACTGGCGCTTTCTAAACTAGAATATGGAATCCGCATACCAGCTGTAATGCTTCCTGTTAAACTCTAACAAGCTACCATAAGTGCGATCAGCAACCCCAATAAAAAGAGCTTCTGTATCAGGGCTGAAGGATATGCCAGCAATTTCCCCAAACAAATCAATCTCCTGGCACTTGGCATACCCAGATTCTGTATCAAATATGTGAATGAAGTCTGCAGGTTCGGCCATAGCCAAGAACCGGCCATCTGTGGTAAACCTTAGTGCTCTTATTGCACCCATATTTCCTTTTAGGACGGCCAGGGACCTGGATAGATTCCTTACATCCCACAGCCTACATGTGGTATCTTGATTTCCAGTGGCCAAAATTCGTCCATCAGGGTGCCAAGCTGATGAAAAAGAATAGTCCAAATGTCCTTTGAGGCTCCCTATTACCTTCCCAGAGTTGGCATCAGCAACCAAGCACTCTGTACTGTCCCCAAGGACTGCAAGCAATTTACCATCTGGGCTAACCGAGGTGTTCTGAGAAAAACAATTTAACAAACAACGTAAGCATGAATACAGGAAAAAACCTCTTCAGTGTTAACTTTCTGATGGAGGGCACTCACATTTACAGACCAATCAAAGGATAAACGATTTAGGCAGGCGAACGTTTCAGCATCAAAAAGTCTAACCAGAGTATCATTGCTTCCAGTCATAATCCTCACTGAGCCACTGCAAGAACAACTTTCAGTTGTGTGTCCTGCAGAAAATGAATGATTTTTCTCAATTTGAGAAATAAATGGGTTCCTTACTTGTGGTTACGGTATATTTCCACTGCATTGGTAATGGCATTTTCATCCGTTGTTATTTTTGTGCAGAAAGCAACCCCATGCTCATTCAGATACTGGTCAAAGCAAGCAAGGGGTCAGACAATATGGAAAATCAAATATGAATTTTTTAGAAGTCGTATTTGGTATATTCTTCCCTCTTCCATACCTTGCAAATAAGCTCTCCCTGAAAACCACCTGCAACTATCAAGTTTTCTTTAACAGCCATAGTGCTTATTTGCACTCTTGAGAGAGGCTGGGCCATTGACCCTGGGCGTTTCTGCAAGGCGGCAAAAAAACATTGTTACAGACGAGAAGCAAGCACAATGTTGAAAATGCAGCTTATTCTCAGCCGTAGGACCAAAAGATGCATACCAAGGTTGGAACAATTGGTCTAGCCACATTGAGTACTTCTCTGCCTCTGCTTAACAAGGATGACCAATGCATAACTGAGTAATTTTGCATAAGGTACACATCATGCTTCGAAGTTGCCCATAGCAGATTCCTTAGCTGCAGAGTGCAAGACAAACCAAATGGACAAGAACATCATAACCAAAATTCAAGCATCCAAGAACTAATAATATCGATAAATTTGATCAATCTGTCACAGAAATCAACTCCCGAATGAAGGCAAACAAAAAATCCCTAAAGACTACAAGATGCAATTAGAGGCACATCTTTCATCCATTAAGTTCTGCTTCACAGGTTTTCTCAATAATCTGGGCTAGTCACCTAATATTTGGCATTGTAATAGTGTGGGTTCTGGATATAGAAGGTGTAGTAAATAGACAACACAACAAACTTAGAAATAGCAGGTATAAGGATAAATTTGCACAAAAATCATATGAGCAGATACATTAAGCAAACAAGAGAAATAAGATCTATGAAATTGACCATGCAAAAGGCAGGCAATATATAGAATGCCTTTAAATGCATATAATGGATCCAACAGAAGTACAACATGTAGAAATGCATACTTGTGCTAATAAAGCCCCTTGACAATGTTAAATAGACACTAATTTACTACAGGAATCGGGACAGAGGCCTCACAAATGCTTGTTTATTTTTCCTATCATACCATATAAACAACGTATCTTTACGCGCCAGCTGCTCAGATATAACTTCCACCCTGCTTAAAAAAAAAGGCTGAAATAAAGAGCAATAGCAAATCCTAAATGCCACAGATGGGTTAAAGCCAAATAAGATTTGAACAATCAATGGAAATAATATACAGGCAAATAGATAACACATGCATAAAGATAAATAGTAGGCTAATAGACCACAGCTTGACATTCCTAAGGTAAAACCAGAGTAACATATTGATCAGTAAGAAGTGTTAGCAATGAACCCATGCAAATGTCATTAATTCTGGATGATGTAATAATAGAATATTCATGCGCTTGGCATTCCTAAGCTAGATGGACACCGCAGCAAATTTTTTTAAGCTTGATCTCCGAAAAATAGTCTTAAGGAGGCAACTAGTACACATTGAACTCAACGAGTCTCCATGTATAGCTTGTCTCTGTGTGTGTTAAAAGGCGCCTAGTGCATGTGTTGTATTAAATGTGCATGTATAACCACATATGAATAATGTTTTTAACATTTTAAGTCTTAATAAAGTCTTATCAATAAATAATCTCAAGCTCCTAAATAACCTAATAAACACCTACTCAAAAACCAGACTGCAAAATTGGAAATGACATTGATCTGATGCATCAATATCCATAACTTGGAAACAGTTCATGCAATCCTAGAAAATCTGTTTGCCATATACTTATGACTAGTACCTTATAAAATTGATACGTTCAGTAAGTTAGGAACATCCAAAAGTTTACATTCTCAAAAGCAAAAGTGTGTCGAGACTTGTTCGTGAATTTATTATTAACATTATGCTGTCTGAAGTAGAATAAATAAGACTGTCAGCTTCGACCATGACTTAATCTGGAAAATTACATAAGTTGTTCATGAGTTGAATGAATTTCAGATAATATAAACATATGAAATGGATCAATTTCAGACATCATACCTCCAACAAGTTCAGGCACAGAGTTGTTAAGTCAGTTGTTCATAGGTTGAAAGCAGTACAGATACTATACATAAAGATATCCATAAATGGATGCAAAAAAAAAAAATAAATAAATATGCCCTGCAAAATTTATAGGACAAATAATGTGTGCATGACTAAAATTTAAAGTACACATTAGAGAAGACAGATATGCAACTGAAGACTCAGACCGCGAAAGAAAAGCACTGACTTGTAACTTCGGTGTGAAAAACATATAGCTCAGATATATGACAACAGGCAATCCAACTCAAACTTTTGTGGACAATACAAGAATATGAAATTCTCCCACTAAGCAAATCAGTTAATTTCTTGTGGACAATACAAGAATATGAAATTCTCCCACTAAGCAAATCAATTAATTTCTTGTAAACATACAAAGGGCTTATGCAGTTGGATTATATGAAGTGTGTGATGCATCCATGAAAGTGACACGAGTTTGAGTAAAATATCAACTGGACATAAAAAAATTAAGACTCAACAAGAACAGAAGCAAACAAACAAATAAGAGGGAACTCTTTTTAGACCTAAGAAAGAAAAAAAAAAAGGAAACTTGAACAACAAAACAACATGATGAATGTGGTGAATGAATGGAAACTAATATCATTAGCAGATGAAAGCATCCATAAGAAATGGCAACAACGAGCTGAAAGTGGGTAGTACCTGAAAATGGACAATTGTGGATTTGACAAGCCTTGTGTTGAACTGAAAACCATAAAAAGTCTTTCCCTTCTCAACTTGCAAGCATTCCTGTTCACATAAATATAATACAAATTCAGAAACAATTCCAGACAAGCCAAGCAAGCGTTTTATACGTAAATGATGAAAAGCACACTAGCCAATCTCAACCTCTACATCCATACTCTTAAAATGAAATCAAAACAAAAAGAATCAAGAAACAAGTTGATGAAAATTTAAAAAAACACAAACCTTGTCAAGATCCTCGCGAGAGCGAGAGAGGTTCTCGTAGTTCTTGTACTGCTTTAATCTAGTTTCGCGGTACTTATCTCTAGTAAAATTAAGCCTCTCCCATGGAATTCCTTGTATATCCTTTCCATTTCTAGCCTCCAAAGCAGACGTATCACTCTTAGCCTTACTCTGTAACATCAAAAATCAAAATATACCAAAAACAATCATCCACTATTATCATAACAACAATAATTCATCAAATTAAGCTTTAATCGATCATCAACACTTACCGACTCGAAATCTTCTTCGAAATCAGAGTCTATATCAGCATCATCTCTTCTTCGAATTCTTTCAACCGCTGGTTCATCGAATTCAAAATCTTCACCGTCGTAATAATCATCTCCGACGACGTACTCAAGATCATCGTTCTGGAAATAAGCCATCATTATCCTACCAATCCACCAACCAAAAACCGTTACTTAACGTCAACAAAATAAACCAAAAAAAAAAATCTTCCATAGACAGTTATAAACCGTTACCTTCAAAATTTGGTTCTACGGATCGGTCTCAACAGAGAGAACAGGATCAAAAGAAAGTGATTTTACCAGGAAACAAACAGACAATTAAAAAAAATTAATAATAACGAAGGGGCGTGTGTTGTAGAGAATACAGAAGAGGATCGAAGAGCGAAGGATGCCACTGCGCTGCTTTCTACTTATAATGAAGACTAAAAGATGGAAACACGGGACCCGCTGGTGGTGGACCCTGCAAATTTAATTAAACAATTGATACAATCGGTGGACTACTAGTTCCGTCTATAAACGGAGTTAGTTAGTTAGTTAGTTAAATTTTTACCGGATTTCCTGTCTTTTTTTTTTACCAAATGATTTTCTGTCTTAAGCAAGTGATGTTGGGACACGGTTAAATTTTTTTTTGAATACGTACACTGACCAAAATTAATTAAAAAAAATTTATAATTATTTTTATACTGTAGTTGATAAAAATTTCATAAACAAACAAATAAATTCTGTACCAAGCCATTTTTATATCTTTATTAAAATAAAATTTTAAGTTTGATAATAAAACAACTTTTAGAAAATTTATTTAACTCGATCTTAATTTATGAAACTCTTGTAAATTATAAATTATAGATAACTATATTAAAAATAAATCAAATCATATAAATTTATCATGCAGGATTTACGAATTATAAATTAATATATATTCATTTAATTATTTTAAAAAATATATATAATAAAGTAATTTTAATGTATTAATTTTAGTAAAATAAAAATAATAAAATAATTTTAAAAAATTAAAAATTTATTTTTTAATTTTAACTCTATATTTTTAAAAATTATTTAATCAAATAATTTATAAAAAATAAAAATTTACTATTTTTAAATTTTAATTTATATATATTTATAAACATTTTAAGGCCACGCAGATTTATTTATACCATTTATTTTGTAAGTTTGATGGCCATACTTCCAACTCTAATCTAATTGCTAATAATTTTATAATTTCTTTTATTGTTTGAATTATTTGAATAAATTTAATTTAATTTTAAATAGAGCTATAAAAATAAGACAGGAATAATTTTTTAATAATTATTTTAAATAATAAATTTGAATTTAAAATAATTTTTAAGTAAAAACAGTTTCTTTAAATTAATTCCAAGAGTTATTAGTATAATTTTATAATTTTTTAAGAAATTGTTTAAAAAATTATTAAATTTTTTTAATAATTTTAAATAAAAAAAAAAAAGAAACAATACGATCATCCATAAGAAGTAAATACATGGTGAAAATGACAACTGGCGCTTACAACATTTAAGAAAAAGTCAAATAAAGAAACTGAAGAAAGGTAGGCCAGCATCTATGCGTCAACTGTTGTACTATACAAAATACAGAGAGTCCACGTGTTTGGCTGACATTGGGAATTGTAAAATCATGTAACCCTCTGCTTGCAGCACGTGGATTACGGACCCTTCGAGATTCTTTCCTTCAATTCTCAGGTTCACTCGACTTAAATAAACTTAACGGCCGTTGAGTTTTTTCTTTGTTTGTTTTTTTTAAAAAAAAGTGATCGTTAGTTTAACCATGGTTAGAGAAACTTGGTGACCGGTCCACTCCACCACCGCCTTCCTTTTTTATTCTTACTCGCTAATGGCCAGCCCATTGATAAAATTTGTCTTTTTTCAAAATTAAGGGTACTGCTGGTAGGCTGTGTATCTGCCAGGTTCGGAAGGATCGGATTTTCATTTTTATTTTAATTTAAACCAAATTTAAAATCAATTTTCAGGTAACTGACTAACTTACAAAGAGCAAAAGAAAGAAAAAAAAAAAAATTATAGTAATCTAACGCAATTATCGCAGGTCTTTATGCTTGGGATTTCCTGTTCGAATCTCATAAATAATGTTTACGAAAATGCTTCACCACTTTCCTGTAAGCATCATGATAAATATTTTGATTATATATATATCTAGTAAAATTCAAGTTTTTAATTGAGTCGGTTTCAATTGACAACTTACAAATTTGTAAAAATGAAAAATAAACCGACTTTCAATTTAATTTTTTATTGAATATTCAGTACGAATGAATTTTCTCACCTCTAATTTATTTATTTACTGGTTTAAATATTTAATATGTTTTTTAAAAACTACATAAAATGAAAACTAAAATAAGTGTTTAATTTGTTTAGAATGTATAATAAAATATTTTATCGGATAGCCTAAATACTTAATAGATGGCATAATTTAATTTTTCAATTTTTTCCATCATGTCATAAAATTTAACTTACTCTATAAAAATAGAAATAATTAATTTTAAATTTTTTATTTTCATTTAAACTATCAATATCCAAATTATATTAAACTCGAATTAATTTTGTTTGATTCGAATAAAATTAAAAGTGCAACCTTTATTAAATTTCATAATTTATGATATCAAGTCTTATGCACAAAAAAACTTCTTAGCATATTTTTTTTGGGATTGAAATTATATTTTCAATTTGTGGTAATTTATTGTTTTATTGATTTTTTTAAAATGATTTTTTTTATTAAAATGTAGAAGTTTATACAGGATAAAATAATGAACACGAAGTGAATACAAAAAGGTATAAAATTAAAATTAATTAAATGAAAAGAAAACATAATAGTTCAATTACAATTAAAATGAATGTACCATTGGTGAATTCTAATGCTAAAGCAATACTCAAACAAGAATTCATAACTTTATTTAGACACTGAAATGAGAATCAAACTATCATATAGTAGCCTATTCAAATAGCAGTATATCAAGCCGATAAGGCTTGGTTGGGATGGTAAAATTCTTATCAAGCGGAGGCACCAAAAACTAAGATCCTTGATTCAAGTTCTAGTAGTGTTAATATCAAGATTTGTCTCCTTAATGCACCCTAAATAAAAAAAGTTTAAATTTAACACTCTATATAAATATAATAAAAATCATAATATTAATAATATTAATAGATAGTAAATAATATATGATCGATATTAGATATGATATAATATATAGAGTGTTACAAATTGTAATATGTAATGGTTGTTAAAAATAAATAGCAGCATATCAACACTTTAATTTGGTAGTTCTTTTTAATCTATCTAACAGCTATTTATCATAAAATCAACATCATGGCTTTTCTTTTTCTTTTTTTATTAATCATTTACTCTTTATCAGATCTTTTATGAAAATTATAATTACTAATTACTAATAAAAATATTTTTTTTAATCATGAGTGCCTTTGTATTTATTATTAATAAATTTTATTGATAGGAATTGATATCCATAGATATATTCTTATTCAATTAAGAATTTATTTTCCTAAACAAAAATTACTTGTAGGAAAAGGAAGATCAATCCAAACAGGAAGGGGAAATTCCTTATTAAAAAGACTTATGAATCAGGAAGAAAATTTTTTCAATAGATATAAGTCTTATACGATAGAGGAATTCTATTCCTCTCAGGTTTGAGCTTTACATACTCTATAAATACTCTTCACTTAACCCTTATTATTCATTCTATTCTTTTAGCTCATTATTCTCTCTTTATCTCTCTAAATCCTCTCTCTACCCTCTCTAACTTCATCATCAAAGGGTTTATGGGGGAAACTCCACATCTCACCTTGTAGACGGCGGGTTTAGTGCGCGCCCAAGTTTATTGCAACCGCGACACTGTTTGAGTTCAGGACTCTAGGGAACACACTAACCACTGTCACAAGGACATGGCGTGGAGATGTGGAGTCGCCACTCAAGATAATAACTGGGAGAAATCGAAAGTGGTGGTAACTCGATTCTCTAATACAAGCTAGCACCACAATCAGGAGTTCTGAATACGAAATACCAACTTCTTTTAGTCTTGTGTTCATTTAGATTTATTTTATTAATTACTATCTTATTCCCTAATTACATGCAATTTTATTAAACCCTAATTGAACATCCATCTAACCTTAAGGCAACCAATCCATGAAAAAACATATAAAAAATGCATTCAAAGCGTAATGTCCCTAAATCTAAACTATATTTAATTTTAATTTAAGTTAACTAAATCTATATATTTTATTTACAAGTGAAATGGAACTAAAAATGGGCCTACATTTTGATAATTAGTGAGCCTAAATCTATTGTTTTTAATTCTAAGAGTGGGCCTAAGTCTATTAAATTTTAAAAGAAAAA
>CATIWM010623901.1:0-13428 GCA_949671775.1 Mallotus repandus
AACATAGCCTTAGTAACTATGATTTTTTTTATTCAATAACTACAAGAATTTAGAATTTTCTCATCACTACTAATTTCTAAATACTTTATTGATTTAAATATTATATGCCTTTATTATTGTAAAATTCACAAAATTATACATGAAATTTTACATAAACATATTTTTGAAATACATTTTTTGGTTCAATTTATCAACTACAATTATCATGTAAATAGTTGGTATGTGTTTGAGAATTTGTTGCTAATAGTTGGCAACTAGTTAATAATAATATTTGATAAAATCATTTAAAACTGTTACTATTTATTTATTTAATAACTATTATAGTATTAGTTGATTATTTTTTAGAATTTTAACATGTTATATTTATTATTGTTTATTATTTTTATGTTCAAATTATAATGTATACGTTATGTATTGAATTATATTAATTAATTTTATAAAAAAATATATTTATAAATTTTGATTATTTAAAATAATATAATAAAATTATGTAATACTATATTTCTAGTACTTTCTTTAAAAAAAATATATCTAATGCATACAAATATTAAAATGTGAAAAAAATACTATTATATAAAAAATATAGCAAATTTTTTGTCCTTAAAAAATTAACTATATTTATGGAGAATAAGATAATAATGTAAAAATATAAAAAAATATATTTATTTATTAGTTTAATTTAAATAAATACATATCAAGTAATTATATTTCAATGCCAAAATTATTATGAATTAAATTATAAAAAAATTTAAGACAATATTAAATATTTGTTAACTTTAAATTAAAACTGATATGAATAATAGTTGATAACGGGTTCAATCTGCTATAAATTATTAATTAAAAATATAGTTAAATATTTTTTTATTTTCTAAAAAATATAAGTAAATACTATATTATAACTATTAAGATTGAAAATTTATGAAGTGCACTTCAATGATTTTGCCAAATACAAGAACGCTATTGAAAAATTGATGATGATTTTTTTAGATGCTCAGCACACCTGCATTGTATTGTATTGCACTAAAACGCGGCGGGTCGGTAAGAACCGGATGAACCGGTGGAGCCGAGGGGAGAGAGAGAAGGTGAAGGTGAAGGTGTCTTATTGGAAATAAAAAAATAAAAAAAATGAAAAATAAGGGATGATGAGTCATCAGTCCTCTCTAAATAGCTTCCAATTTGATTGCGATTGATTGGACTGCTTTCTTTTGTTTCCTTCTCTCCCTCGTTGTCATCTACATTTTCCATCCTTCCCCTTCTTCTTTTTCCACTTTTACCCTCCACCCCATCTTCATTATTTTCTTATTCCTTTAATTTAAATAAAAAAGGTTAAAGTTTAATTTAACCTTTAAAAAATGAATTCTTAAATTTTTAATTTCAATAACTTAACTCAATTGATTGTTTTCAAATAGGTGAAGCCCTTTTTTTATATAATTAATTTTAATTTTAAAAATTTAAAAATTATATTAAGATATCTTGACAATCGCATAATTTTATATCACAATTATAAGAGTTTCATGTAGTAAATTAGTGATTCCCTTAATATCAGTAACAATTTACTAACATTTTTATATATAAGTTAAATTTGTTATTTTTTTCAATGTAAAATTGTAATATTATAGACTCTCATGAACCTTAGTGGTGATTTTCATTGACTCTTACAGTATAATTTATAAGAGACTAGATCATACTGATTTAATATTTTGGAATGGAATGAGATATATTTACGTAATTTAATATTCATTTTTTAAAACCAATAAGTAATTTTCATTGACTCTTATAGTATAGTTCATGAGAAACCAACTCATACTGATTTAATATTTTAAAATAAAATGAAATTTATCTAAATAACTAGTTGTGAATCCGTATTTTGCATAGATTTTATATAATATACATATTTTGATATAATTATTAAGTAATTTTAATAAATTAAAAACTACAAAATAATAAAATTTAAAAAGTTACTCTGATAATTTTATTTTGATTTTTTATTAAAAGTTATAGAATATAATTGATAAGCTACACATTTTTACTTATGTTAAATAAAAATAAAAATATTTCTTGAATTAAATAAAAGGTGGATATTTTAATTAATTAAATTAAAAGATATAATTTTAATGAAAAAGAAGAGTAGTATTTTAGGTGTAGTATAATTAAAGTGTTTTATATAGAATAAAGCACATGTATTTTAAAATAAAAAAATTTATAAAGAGAAAAAAGTAACTAAATAGATTAAAAAATAAAATATATAATATTAATTTTATTTTTAAATATTTATCGTCATTATTTTTAAATATAATAGGATTTTTGTTTAGAACTATTAAATTATTATTGGAGTATGTATAATAGTATTTTAGTTAAAAAAATTTAGAAATAGAATTTCTAATGATTTAGAAAAAATAATTAAGTGATTTAAAATAAAAAGTTACGTTATTATATAAATACTTTTAAAATTTGAATAGTATTAAAATATATATATTGATGTTTTAGTTAAAAAATAATATTAAAAAATTATAATGAATATTTTATTAATAATAAAAATTTGAATTTTTAATGATTTGACACATTAATTTTTAAAGTAAATACTTAAATATTAAAAAAAACACTTGATAAATTTTTGATTTAATAACTTTTTATATATATATATTTGTATAAAAGAATCATCAACCTCTTAAAACCAATTATAATTTATTAAAATCCCAAATATACAAATCAAATATGTTATCCTTTTTCAACGGGAGATTAGGGCATCATAATAATAGTAAATCACTACCAATAACATTGATGAACAAACCAATATCAATATCATAAATATATATATATATATATTCTAATTTCTAACTTTCTCAATATTAATGTCTCGATTATCTATGGAAAAAGATTAATTGTTCAATGAATCCTAATTTCCTATATTTATATCAATACTTTAATTAAAGCATCAACACCATAGAGGAAGAAAAAAATGGGTTCAAAAGGAGCTCTCCTTTTGTGACACCCCTACGAAATATCTTAGATTATCTAGATTCTACATCCCTGTTTTTTCCTCATTGAGTTTTCTTTTCATTTTCCTTTTACATTGTATATTGAGGATATAGGTAACGAAAGTTCATAAATCAAGTATATATACATGTACACATTCTAAAAAAAAAAACCTACTTGCAACATAAAAGAATTTTTTTTTTTAAATGAAAACTTGTTCTTGTTCGAATTATCGATATTTAATATTTAATAAATTTTAATTAATTCAATTCGATCCGTGTAAAATTACTGGTGAGTGGTAAAAATTTTTTAACAATTAATTTAATATAACTGAATTTACTTAAATACAAGACATTATTTAAACGAAAACAACCCTAACGATTCAATATAAATACATTCATAACTTTTTTTGAAAAAAAAAAATTCTATTGATTCAAACTAGCAATATATTGACAGAAACATAGATACAAATTCGCTAAAAACTATACAGGATGAAAACATTCAGGTTAATAGCATAATAAATCGGTTTAAAGTATACAAATTTAATAATACTATAATGACTATAATACCTATAACTCTAGTTCTGCGACATACTATCGACTATAATCTGATTTATTATTTTTATATGATCGAATATGTTTTGCCCATTTCAATTGCTCACACACAAATAAAAAGCTGCAATAAGACTATGAAAAACAAAATGTCATAACAAGATGACAAAAAATTAAACGCCACAATAAGACGACAAAATCAAGAAAAACAAAATAAAATTCAGATTTATGTGGAATAACTATTTATTTTAAAAATAAATTGATAAAAAGATGTGTAAAAGGTGAATTCAGACCAAAAGTAATAAAAAAACATCATTTTTTATTTAAAAAAATAAGTGGTTGAAAAAGAAAGAAGAGAAAGTTGAGAGAAAATAAGACTATAATTTTTTTGTAACTATTTCTTTTTACATTCATAATTTCTAAGAAACTAGAGTAGTATTGATTTTTCTTGAAATCTTACAAATAGCTTCCTAAAATGGCTATAATTAAAAGAATAAAGAAAGCTACTTTACCTCTTTTCACAATTTAGTAAGGTCGATATATAATTTACTTGTTAGGGTAAACATTTTATATGGAAAAATATTCAGACAGTGAGATGTTTTGTTTTCTGAATCAATAGATGACCATGTCCATTGAACTTACAACAACATTTCACAATCTCTTTTATAATTTTGTTCACCTATTCCCAAAATTAAATGCTTCCCTTGCCAAAGAACATAAGCATGGAAAATATCAAATTTTTTGCAATAAAATATGGGTAAATTTACTTGCTATATTCTTCATGTAAAATTTACACAATAATTAGAACCCAAATTTTTCATTTATTTTTTATAAAAAGGAAAAACAAAACTTTAACATTGAGCATGAATAAATATATAAATAATTATATTTGAATAATAAACCTTTAAATTAAAATATTTGACAATATTCACTTAAAAATAAAATGATATATAATTATAATAATTAATTGAACTATAAATTGACCATTCCATCACTTAAAATGATTTTTTACAATCACCATTGCTTGTAAAGATTGAGATAAAAAAAATTAAGTAAATAGGAAAAGCGTACTTAGATATTAAGTTTATAAAATTAAGTAAAAATAATTTAATTTGTAAAATAAAAAATAGGACATTTTAGAGACAAAAATTGGAAATTAAGAGAATAAAAAGGAAAGGCAATAAATACAAATCGAGCAGTTGCAAAATGCTTTCTATTTTTGATATATGAGTATTAGGGAGATAATAGTAATTTCAGACCCAGCTTGTCAGAATCACGAATAAAAAGCAAAACCATCTCCCACACACCATGTCCTCTCTTCTCTTCCACCTACACAAGAAGAGCTCTTGCCTCTTGTTATAAACCCCATCAACCCCTTCTTCACAGAGAAGAATTTCCCTCTCTTTCTCTCAAAGTTTTCAACTTTCGATCACTCTGTGATCAAAGCTTCAATCTTTTTTTGTTGTTCTGTTGGATTCAATTAAGTGTCCTAGCTTTAAAAAACCTCGGTCTTTTTTCTCCATTTTTTATGTACTGAGTGATGGGGTTGAGCTTGCTTCACTCACAGGCTTTCCACATTGCAAGGATTTTCTTCGTCACCAAATTTAAAATCGATGATCCCTTTTCTCTATAATATGATTCTTTAAAGTCTTTCTTTTGGGAATCAAAGTTTGCTACACAAAAAAGAGAAAAAAGCAAAGATTTTCATTAATATAAGAACTAAGCGAGAGCAAGAAAAAAAAATGGCAGGTGATGGTTCTAATGCTGTGACTGGTACCGTATTGCTTCAAAACGAGAATCTCCCTTGTGACCCTCTTTGGATTCCCACTTCTTCTTCTACTGTTAATGGTAAATTTTGTGCGCTTTTTAAACATTTCTGTGCTCTGTTTTTCTTTTGCTCTGTTTCTTGTTGGGATTGTCTGTTTTAAATTAAACTTCTCATTTTTATGGCTGTTCAATTCATGGGCTTTGTTTTATGTGATTACGAAAACATTTACTGGACAAGAAGATTGAGTTTTTATAGCCATGTTCGTTGTACGGGATATAATCCTTGAAAAAACTTGCCTTTTCTTTTCTTGGGTATTTGTTGAAGTTCCTCATATCTGAGGCCTGTTTTTTATTTTGTTGTTAGCTGCGCTGAATCTTGAGGTGAATTTTCCTGATGTTTTGGGAGATATATCGATCGTTTTCAGTACAAACGAAAGTATACTTGCTGTTCTTTTTGGGGATTGTTCTCCTTTGATTTTACTTTCTGAACAAAACCGTACATCAATTGGGTGTTTCTGTTAGTAGCTTTCTTACGTTTTTAATTTCACTCACTTTCTACTAGAGATGGAGGTCAATTTGGAAAAAAAATCCAAAACAAACGTCTTTTTTTGGGTACACTATAAAGGGCTAAAGACCGATTACCAAATCACATTGCAACAGATATGATGATAGTATTTATGGAATTTTGAGATTGTGGTGATGATTTCTGATTTGATGTTATTGGCTCTTTTTTGGTGAATTCTGATTTAGGTACAAAGCCTATGGTTAACTTCGATGATGTTGGTGGAGAAGACACAATGGATACATCATTTTTTCAACCACTTGTTAAAGAAGAAAACGATGATGACGATTATGATATGTGCCTCAACCCGCCGGGGAAGAAAAGGCGGCTCACGGCTACTCAAGTTCAGTTTCTTGAAAGGAACTTTGAGGTAGAAAATAAGCTTGAACCTGAAAGGAAGATACAACTTGCTAAAGAACTTGGCTTGCAGCCTCGTCAAGTTGCAATTTGGTTTCAAAATAGGCGGGCTCGGTACAAGAACAAACAACTTGAGAAGGACTATGACTCTTTGAAAGCTAGCTACGATAAGCTCAAGGCTGATTATGACAATCTCCTGAAGGAAAAAGAGAGTTTGGAAAATGAGGTAAAATTTTCAAGAACCAGCAATTTGAATGCATTTTTGTCAAGAATTCACTTTGAACAATACTATTGTCATTTGTTTTCAGTTTGATTCTCTGAAAGAGAAGTTGCTTGCAAGAGATAAAGGGGTTGAGAAGCTAGAACCTCTTGATGCCATGAATTCAGTGAATGCAGAGCTTCAGAACCCAGTTCCAATTGCTGCATCTGAAAAAGTATCCAATGCACCAATGGTGACCCTGAAACAAGAACAAGCAAGTTCAGCAAAATCAGATGTTTTCGACTCGGATAGCCCACATTCATTCTTGGAGCCTGCTGATTCTTCTCATGTTTTTGAGCCAGACCAATCAGACTTTTCACAAGAAGAAGATGATGATCTTAGCAGAACCTTTTTGCCCCCACCAAGTTTCCCAAAACTTTACTTTGACCCACCTGCAAATTCATGTAATTTTGAATTCCCTATGGAAGATCAAGCCTTTTGGTCATGGAGTTATTCAGTTTAATTATATATGTCATATGAGATAATCCCCGTACTGCCCTACAAGTTAATGAAGACATCAGAGTTCTCAGTTTGTAATTATAGTTCACTCAACTGAGCAACTAATATAATAACCATGCAAACTTCTTGCCTTTTACCATATTTTGGTGTGTCTCTCCTTTTTCCAGAGGTAGAAGAAGAAGAAGGAAGAGACATCAAATTAAAAATCTGAATTAAGGTAGCTATTGTTTCACAAGATTAAATCATGTGTGTTAACAAGGAGATGCTTTTCTATGTGATATGACTAGTTCCAAAATTGAGATGCTTGTGTAGAAAAATGGGGTTCCAATCGGCTAAAATCTTGGGCAGTAAGCAATCATAGTTGTGAGCATATATTGACATTGCTTGTCGGAACACCCAATGAATTAAGCTTACACCATAGCCTGATCAGAGTTAGGTGCGTATCTACTCTTTTAGTCTTCAAGGCATGAAAATTTCTGCAACTTCAGCATGAAGCAACGACAGTCATTATCATATTATCTACCAAGAGTTCAAATTGATGAAAATTTTAGGGTCACGGATCAAACATAACTTCTAGAAAAAAGCAACTCTCAGAATAAGGCCTTTTTAAAAAAAGAATTAATTAGATGTAGCAACCGGTTACACCATAAATATTTTTTTTGAAATTTTATTTTTGCCCTCATGCACAAGGCTCTATCACTTAGAATGGTGAATTTTTTGTCATTTTGTGAGATCATGATACACTAATAATTTTCCTTTCCTAATTTACTAATGAATTCTTAACCCCTATTTAGTTTAATTGTATTAAGAAATTTATTTTATTTTTAAATAAATTTTAAATAAAATTAATTTATAAATAAAATTTAAATTCATTTGAACTAAACACATTTCCTCAGTAAAAAATAATTTAGTGTTAAATAATTTTATAAAATTAAAAAATAAAAAATAAAAATAAATTTTATAAAATTTTTATTTAAATTAAATATATTCAAATTTATAAAATTTTATAGAATTTATTTCAACTTGACACAGATTTTTACTAAAGAAATACATTGACAAGACATCTCTAATCTGTGAGCTTTTGGAGAGCAGGAATTAGGCAACAAAAGGACACAGCAAGCATTGAAAGAAATGGGAAAAGCAAATCCCATTAATAATTAAACAGCAAAATAGTTGATAGTAAAATCCAAGAATCCTGCAATTTCTTTTGGACATCAGAAAAATGAGAATTTGAAGGGTAAAAAAAATATATAAACAGAGTGGTCTAAAGTCAAAATTCCGGTATGGTTCATTTCTATACACCTTTTTTTTTTCTCTTGGCAACGACTTTCATGGCACTCTATTGGCCTATTGAAGGTGTTGATAGGTTTGGTCCTTCAAAGATTAATTTTAATAATCAAAGAAAAGATTATATTATATTAGTAAACACAATTCTTTTTGATTCTTGTTCAAGATTTGCATCTGTTAGAGAATATATTGCTGATGCAAGTAGGGTTTTGTTCATGTGACACCTAAGTTGTTCATGAATCCAACTTCTTGTTCAAAATACAGTTTCTTCATATTTCTATATATAATATTTGGCATTAATGTTCTCCATCATCACTTGTAAACCTAATTAATATATATTTAGAAAAATAAAATAAAACCCCTTCTGAAAATCATGACTAAATGAGTTTAACAAATCGTTTAACATCAATGAAAGTGACCACTAATAAGCAAAGTATACACAATTTCATACTTATCATCATCATTAATTACTTAATTGCATGCTTATCATCATCATTAATTCATTATCATCTCCTTCTTTTATTTCATTTAGGCGATCACGTGATTTTGCATATGTTTAAATAAAAAAAATAACACTATATTAAATTTTTATGTCTATTTTATTCATTTTTAAAATTTTTTTTAATTTAGTATGAATTTATAATGAACTATATAGATATAAAGGTTTCATTGGGTGAGTTTTTAAACTATATGTGATTGGGTCTAAATAAAAAAATAACATTATATTAAATTTTTATGTTTATTTTATTCATTTAAAAAAAAAATTATTTAGACTGAATTTATAATGAACTATATAGATATAAAGGTTTCATTTGGTGAATTTTTACCTACATGTGATTGGGTCTATAAACCGCACAAAAAATTTTCTCATCAAAATCAAATGAATCAAACGCAATAAAATGTATCTTGCAAAGCAATTTAACTTTACAATTTTAGGTCTAATTAATAAGTATAGATAAACTCTTGGCCTGGGTGGGATGACTTCCCCTTAGTAAGTTCCGTAACAGATTAAACTCCTCAAACGCCCCTCTTTTTCTGGTAAAAAAAAAAAAACTCTTTTATTATTATTATTCTTAGCCTCAAAAGAAACAGTGACTTTTTAGTCATGATTAAATTGTTTTTATTTGTTTTTTTAATCATAACCCCTGAATTTTTTATTGGAGTATAATTAAAATAACAAGACAAATAATGACAAACTCAACCACAGCTTGAAATTTATTTTGAAAGTCAAGAAAATCATGCTATTTTTAAATTGATATGTATTTTAAATAATTATTTTTTGTCAATGGTTATTAACTAATCAATGCCTGAGATGGAAATACAACCTACCAGATATTATACTATATACAAGTCATCCAATCATATATATAAAAAGATAAATAATTTTAAAGATATTAAAAAAACACACAAGAAAATAACCTTTTTTTTTCCTCATTGCTTGCCTCGTTCAATGAGAATTTCATGTGTTATAAAATAATTTTGATCAATGAAAAGTGTATCAAATAAGTTTATATGAAAATGATAATAATCGTAACAGTATATTAATATAAACTTAATATGATGTTTTGTGCCTTGTGCCTTGTGCCCAACTTCCAAAGTTTTTGGACTTTTTTTTTTATCCATATGCTTTGATATAGTGTGAAATGGAGTTGGCTGCACCATTTCAAGTTTTCACATTACTCTTATCTATGAAATCAATTCTTTTCTATCTTTTGAATGAGTATAGGGTAGAGTGATTGAAATATTTGAATTTCACAATAAAAGTGATAATTTTTATTAATACAATTAAATAAAAAATTCAAATATTAGTGTTAAAAAATGTCGAATATAATTTCTAATTTCAAATATATACACACACGTTATATGTCCATACATTGACATAAATCACGGAGATATATTTAATAACTAAAAATTTAATACCGACAAATCAACAAATCAATTTAGGTTTTAATCATTTAAAAAATATATGTTTTAATTATTATTATTCATTACTGAGATAATGATCTAATAGAACATGTTTTAAATTACATATTGTCTGTATATTTTAAACTTGAATCTCCTATATATAATTTTATTTATTATAAGTACAAAAAGACTATTGAATCTAAATTATATGTTTTCTCCGTCATTTTTTCTTCTATCTAACCATATTTTTAAACATTAAAAAAAATTCGCTAAAAAAAATATTTTTTTATTTTTTATCTTTATTTTATTTCCTCATTTATTTTCTCTCCACCCTAAAATAAGTTAAAAAGTTAAAACGGCTGCACTCAAAAAAAATTGTTAGTGAAAGAGTAATTAAATAATAATTTTTCTTTAAAAATATTTTAAAATATAAAATTTAATTTCTGCGGCTGTTGATTTTAAAAAGAAGGACAGCCCTATTTTAAAATTTATTAAAATTTAAGTCATATTACAATTTATTAAAAAAAAGTTAAAACGACAGTGAATAGGTGACAGGCTTAGATATTTCTCTGCCAACAATACAAATCTCACATTTGTTGCATCCAATGAATATTCTCCACGTGTTCGAACAAGATCTAAAACTATGCCAGACGTCGAAAAAAGCCACGCATCCCCAGACGTTCGCAGCGGATCACTAGAACCATGCGATGTGTTAAGCGACCCATGATCGACAAAGACCGGAACACAACGTGGCAGAGAATCAATGGTGGTCAAAAAGCAAAGGGAAGTGGGATCTATTTTCAGAAACAAGTGTAGCCATCACTTATTCTGTTACAGGAGGGTACAGATAAGAATGTGATGGGGGTGATGCAGCGTAGCGGGACCCAAAGGACTCAGTCGAAGATAGATAGATGGATGGCTTTTGTAGCAGCACTGACACCACAACAACAACACCGCAGTCTGTCCCCACTCCCAAACAGCTGATGTCATACGTGCTCCGTCACTTTCGTTGGTCCCACTAGCCACGTGCACATCATATCTCCCTGTCTTTTTGTTAACACACGTGTGTACATGGGGATGGCCATAACAAAAATCCTGTCATTTCCATTCAAATATTAAATACATATTCTTTACTTATTTCCTCGTTATTAACAGTGAAATAGTAATTTAAAAAAAACAGTGAAATAGATTTTTACTACCATTTAAATTTATAACATTTAAATTATATGTTACTTATCTAATTACACTAATTTTTTTTTTACTACAATTACAAATAAGAATTTAATTTTAAATAGAATCAAGTGTTCCATGACATTTTAACTATCATACCAATAATTCAAAATAATTTTTTTAGAAATTGATGAATATTTTACTTTTTGTGCTTAATTTATGTTACATAGGTGTAAAGAGAGTTTGTTAGTGAAAGATGGATCGAGAACCTAAATAATTCTTTTCATAGTAAAAAAGGATTTAAATGTGAATGATAAAAAATTTATTCTTCATTATTATTGCAAAAGCCCATATATATATATATAATTCACAATATGTAACATATAGTTAATAATATAATGTGTAGAGCTCAAAAAAAAAAGTGAATAATTGAATTGAGGAGACAATGATGAATGAATTGGCAGATTTTGGAGTTTAGGTTTTGGTGAGCTCCAAAAGGAAATGCAGGAAAAAAAGTTTGGAAGTCAGTAGAGAGAAGGGAGGAAATAAAGATTTAAGTTAGCCTTCCAAGGAAAAAGAGAAGAATGAAAAGGGAAGTTGTGGGGTTGCAACTTGCATATGTAGAGGTGCATGCAATTTTTGAATTGACTAAACTCAAAAAATATCTATGTAACTAAGCTAATAAAAGCAAAATAATGATCAGACTTGGATTAAAAAAAAAAGAGGAGGCTATTGTAAGCAAATTGCACTATTTTTTTTAATACAAATTTCATATTATAAAAATATTTTTTAAAAATGACATCTCGAATGTACGAAAAAATTATACACTTTTAAGACTATTTGCGGCTGCAAATAATTTTCATGTAACTTCTTCTAAAATAATAAAAAGAATGATAGTTGCTTGACAATTCTGGGTTGTAATGCTGTGTTGGATGTAGGTTAATTTTTGTGTTTTGGAAAGGCCAAATTCCAATTTTGTTTAAAGTGACTACTCACTTATTTTCAAGCTTATTTCTCTATCGTTGTTGCTCACATTTGAGACATCATCTATCTCAATTTCTATTCCCCATCTTTAATTCCCATTTCAACTGCTATATTCAATAACGTCCATAGTTTTTGCTTTTCTCTCTCTCTCTCTCTTTTTTTCTTATGTTATTAAAAAGGGTAAAAAGAATTTCTACAAAACTATAATTCATCTTCTGATCTTCTGCAAGCTCAAATATTGCATGTCATTTCTTGAAGGTTCCATCATGAATATAATTAATAGTCCCAACATTATATGTTTCGCCATTAAAATGAATTGTTCATTTTTTTTTATAGAAAACCACCATTAATTTTTATTATTTTTTAGTTGTTAACACTTGGGTTATTCTTGAGTTTTTTTTTATTTTTTTCTTGTTCTGATTCTATTTCAATTAGATTTTTTTTCTGCTTTTTTTTATTCTATTTTAATTGAGTTTTTATTGTAATTCTTTTTCTAATTCTGTTTTAATTGAATTTTTATTGTAATTTTTTCTTATTATATTTTAATTAGATTTTTATTTTAATTATGTCAATGATTGGCTTGAAAAAATATAAAGTATTATTTGTTATTTTATTTGGTTGTTATATTTTTGTTTCTATTGGATTAGCTTGAAAAAATTCAAAACATTATTTATTATTTTGTTTAGTCATTTTGATTGTTTTCTAATACATTACAACAACCGCCGTATTTTTAAAATAAATATTGTCAAATACAGTATTTTTGAAAGGAAAAAAATTAACTATATTGTAGACACTCGGTTTGATCAGTCCGAAACAGGAGACAAACTGTGGATGCTCGGTTCGCTTGGCCAGTAATGAAGGCCCAATGATGAAAGTCCAAGCAAAATGAGCTCAATAGTGCAAAATTCAGTTTTTTTCCCTTAATGGACCAAAGCCCAAAAAATCCAAAAGCCCAAACCTAAAAATAATAAATATATTAAAAAAATGATGGGAAATGTTTAAGTGGAAAGAGAGATTTTTGGGGGGATGAAAAAGAAAAAAGAAAAAGAGGGATTTTTGGAGGAATGAAAAAGAACAAAAGTGGGGGAAATTTGAAGAAAAGTAAAGAAAAGGTGAGGGGGAATAAGAGAATATTATGATGAATGAATAAA
>CATIWM010623985.1:0-17033 GCA_949671775.1 Mallotus repandus
TGTAAATAATTATGTTCATTTTCTCGTACTTTTTGTTATTATCAATATGCTTGTATGAATGCATATACACTTACTTTCATTACCAAAACTAGGGTGCTACAGTAGCCATATATTGAGTATTAAAATGAGAAATAGTCAAAACGTATATGAGATCTTCTAGTCTCAGAATCTCTGCTGGGGACGATACTCATTGAGTGACCCAATGTTGTCCCTTTTATCTTTTCCTAGTTTTTTAAAAACCAGGTGGCGACTCTAAACACTAAGTGTCTTGTATCCCCTTGAGACAAATCATTTGTCCCTGTCCCATAAATAGAATGGATGTCCCATTCGACAAAGTTGTCATATCCCTCAGAATCAGAAAACTATCCCAACCACAACGGACAAAAGGTCACCCACAGTGGCGACTCCACTAGGGACTCTGGTTAGAGAGATTAATTCAAAAATGATAATTTCTCATTACTTAATACTCAATCATATGGATCCCTTCACCACTGCATTTGCACTACATAATCACATGTGCACCCTTGGCCCCTATCAGCCGACAATGACGGAAAGTAATCCACTATGGTTCCACACGAGTCATAGGGTGATCGATTCAGATTTATCACCTTTAACCTTTACTTGTGGTTTCATTGGACTCATCTGACCTGAGTCTGTGACCTAAGTCCTTAAGGGGGGCGACCCGAGTTATCAAAAGAATGCTAAAATCACTGACCAGAGTCCATAACCCTAGTCATGGGGGGGCATTCTCATAAAGGAGCCCTTGGCCTTATACCCTCGACTCAGCCCATGTAAATAAACCAATAGAAACCTCCACTAGGATCTCGCCAAGCTTTGCATGCTAGCCCTGATGCTGTTCGTTTGACCTGACATTCACAAATGCTATGACACTTTTAGATTCCATCGTCGATTGACGTCATTATGTCCGTTCTCATAGACTACTCATACTTAGACTGTTTGATCCTTATTTACCTTGCATAAGCCCGATGTGCAGGGAATGATAAAAATCATTTACCTCAGTATGAATAGCCTGTGAGAACTGGTAAATAGTGACATCTTTCAATGACAGAACCTATGAGCATCGTCCATTTGTCCTTATCAGATCGAATAGATGGGTCAGGAATTCGACTAGATTGCAGACATTTGCATTGAAAGAATCAAATCGTAAACTCTTGAACAATACTTTCATGCCTCTTGGTAAACATATCGAATATTGATGTGGGGAGGCAAAATTGGACCCCTCTTGTTGGCTATAGCCCCTACACACGCGGGCATGTAAGGACTATAGATGCCATTTGTGACCCAATGACTGGTCCTCATATTGAAATTATACGCATACCTCGATTGCATTTGAGTATCGTTCATTAGTTTACCTCTTGATTCTCATCAAAACAAATCAAAACAGCCGAGTCTGAGAGTGGAACCATAGTCCCTTACTGACTATTGGGTCAAAACCCACCTAGGAAAGAGATTCAATAACCTCGTAGAGCGATAAGGTTAGAAGCGAGAGCTTGCTTGTGATTGGTTTGTTCCTTGTGTAGGAAAAGCTAACAATCTCTTACATAAATCATGCATACATGACATACATATAGACAACATATACTAACCATTTCTTTTTACAGCCATCTGTATCCATCTTAATAAGACTATGCATGAGCACGTCATGCATACATGCTAATCATATTCTTTTGCAGGCACATCCCATGCATGCATTATTCATCATTTGTTTATTCTATCTCACTAATGTGCAATAAACAAGATCTCAACATGGGTGATTCAGAAGATACTTCATATGAATAATTCGAGGATAAACTGAAAGAGGGGATTCAGAAATTGCTTACTGATGGCACCATTGCAGAAAATCAAGCCAGAATCAGAATCAAAGATGAGGAAACCCAACAACCCATAAAAACTTTTCGTCAAAATATGCAAACCAACACCCAAAACCAAAACACCTTCATCCGAACTGCCGAGATAAACTAAATTCAACCAAACACTTTCAACCTACCATCTGTCAATGTCATCAACAAACCACCTAATAGATTCTTCAACTTCAACCTCCCACTATCCAAGGTCTTCTAAAGACTCCAGCAAAAGAACCTCTTACAACCAAGAGAACCAAAACCACTACCTAATCCTCTACCTCCTCAGATTGACTAAAACCTATTCTGCCACTTCCACCAAATGCCCGGCCATGCCATTGACACTTGTAGAACTCTCAAAAATGCAATCCAAGACCTCATTGACTCAGGAAAGATTGATGTTCCTGAAAGACGACCCAATGTAAAAACCAACCCCCTTCAAAATTATCGAGCCATGCCTCCACCAACAATCAACACAATCTCATCCGACCTACTCGAAACCCTTACTGAACAATCAATTCAAGCCAATCAGGCAACCCAAAAGAACAAGAGGCTAGAGTAGAAAAAGAATTCTTAGTGATCTCAGAAGATGAATTCCTAAGTCTAATTCTTGACTGTTATGATTCCAGTGAAGATGAATGGGAGCCTTCCACATTTGAATATATTTCAAAGCCATGAGCATTCACTCCCCACTTGATGATGCAAAGGATAGTTAGAGATATAGCCTTTCCTATGAATGATGGAGTGATTGACTACGCTTATCCATATGAAGTAGACGAAAGCCTTAAAGTTGAGCAAAACAAACTCGAAGTGTTGATCAACTGGGCCAGCCATCTGGAAAATTCAACTACAAAGTCAAGTACAATGCACTTACCATAGTTCATGTACTTCTAGAGGAAATAGTGCCCTTAGGATGGGGAAAAGAATTTGATGAAGAAGATAGAATGAACGCAACAGTCTAGTCTCCAAACCTACAAGTCATGGGAATTGACATCTGGTATGACTCTGATGAAGAAGTTAAAAAAGGCACAGATGCCCAGGAACCTGATGATTTTGAGATCATTGTTTGGAATAAGGGCAATAATGTAAAAGCAACCAGTCAATAGATACCACATAGTAAGAAGCAGATAACTAAAAAGCCTCTACCCTTAGTTAATCATGTAACTCGTAGTGGAAGAGTCTACCAACCTCTTAAAGAGGAAAGAGATGTCTCCAAGGGGAAAGAAATGTCAAGTGATATGGTTCCAACTAAGGAAGAAGATGATCAGGTTCTTAAGCAGCTTAAGAAAACTCAGACACAAACCAGTATTTAGGACTTGCTTATGGCCTCTAAGAAGCATAGAGATGCTCTAGTCAGGGCACTTCATGATGCAAAGATCACCACTGATGCTTCACCTTATGAAATGATAACTTCTCTAATGAAAGCTCCTGCTAATGCAATCACCTTCTCAGATGAAGATCTACCCCCTGAAGGAAGGGTCCATAATCATCCTCTATTTATACAGGCAATAGTCAGATCTAAGAAGACCTCATATGTTATGGTGAATGATGGATCTGCCATCAATGTTTTCCCCTGAGGCTGTTACAAAAATTCGGAATGAATGTTGAAGACCTAGAGGAATCTAGCGTGATTATTCAAGCTTATGATGACTTTAAGAAGCCAGTCGTAGGGACTTTCAAAGCAGTAGTCACTGTAGGGGATATCGAATTACTAGCGAAATTCATTGTCCTGGACGTTCCTCCAACTTTTACCTTGCTATTGGGGAGGCCTTGGTTCCATCCATTAGGAGGCATACCTTTTACAGTACACCAGAAGATCAAATTCCCACTTAAAGAAAAAGTTATCACCATTCCGGCTGAAACCAACAACATTATCGCTTACTTGAACACAGTGCCACCAAGCTTCCAGATCTCTATAATTCACGAAGAATGAGTAGACCCAAAAGGTTGATGCAATGATGAAAAAGATGCAATACCTGCCTGGAATTGGATTAGGTGGAAAGTACACTAGAGTCATAGAATTCCCTAATTTTTGAGGATAAACCAGCAGACATGACTTGGGATATGATCCTGAGAAGGAAACTGGAACTAAGAAGTTCATCTCTTTTATTCCAGAAGGCTCAACTGAAGTCTACTAGGGACAAATTGAGAAATGGGAAAAGGAAGGGGTTGAGAAACCTGGCTTTGAAATCTTCAAAGATGTTATTAACTCTGCTAAGGGAAAGAGCTTGCTAGAAGATATCACTGAGGTTGATATTGAAGAACTGATGAAGAATCTGGGATTAGAATCCAAGACTGAGACCCTCAACTGTGAGGAAGTTACTGCCATCCTTGAATCAAACATTGATGAAATTCTGTTTGAAGACACTGCTACTGGAGATGATCTCTGTACTTTTTCTTTATTTGAAACTGATGATGTAATGAACTCTAAAGTTAATGCAATGAAATCAAATTTCGCTTGCTTGTTCGATGTTCTTTCTAATGGTAGTGTGCATTGCATTGATCAAAATACTTGCATATTTAACATTCATTCCATATGCACTGAGCCACTTAACATTGGTAGAGAAAATGAACCATGCATTTTGCATATTTCGAAAGATGTTACCCCTGAAGAGAGGAGAGAAATTGAAAAAAAATTAATAAAATATTCAAAAGTATTTGCCTAAACATATGAAGACATGCCCGACATCGAATGAGACATCGCTTAACACTACATTCCCACCAAAGAATGGTGTAAACTAGTAAAGCAGAAGCTGAGAAGACTTAGACCAGAATAGGCCTAATTGGTAAAAGAAGACATCAAAAAGCATATCGAGGCCAAATTCCTAGAGGTGGTAGACTATCCAGAGTGGTTAGCAAACATCATGCCAGTGCCAAAGAAAGACGGAAGGGTCAGAATTTATGTTGACTACAGAGATCTAAACAAGGCATGCCTAAAGGATGACTTCCCTTTGCCTCACATAGATGTGTTGATAAACAATGCTACCTTCTGCACAATGTATTCCTTCATGGATGGATTTTCTGGATATAATCAGATGTTGATTGCCATCATTGACAAAGCAAAGACGTCCTTTATAATAGAATATGGTACTTACTGTTACAGGTAACGCCCTTCGGTCTGAAAAATGTAGGTGCAACCTACCAAAGAATGGTAAAAACTATGTTTCACGACATGATACATAAAGAAGTTGAGGTATACGTAGATGATATGATGGTTAAATTAGAAATAAGATAAAGGCACCTAGCTGCTCTCAAGAAATTGCTCAGAAGGGTTAAAAAATACAGCCTCAGGCTTAATCCCAAGAAGTGCGTATTCAGGGTAACTTTAGGCAAGATGCTGGGGTACATCATTAGTCAGAATGGGATCAAAGTGGATCCAGATAAAGCAAAAGCAATAAAAGAAATGCCAGTGCCAAAAATAGAGAAAGAAATCAGAGGGTTTCTAGGGAAGCTATAATTCATAAGTAGGTTTATCGCCAAGTTAACAGCAGTTTGCGAACCCATTTTCAAGCTACTAAAAAAAGATCAGCTAGTCATATGGAATGAACAGTGTCAGTTAGCATTCGACAAAATCAGAAACTACCTAGCCAATCCACCAGTTCTAAAACCACCCAAGTCTGGGTTGTCATTAACCTTGTATCTAGCCATTGGAGGGAATGCAATTAGTGCAATGCTAGCCCAAGAGGGAGAAGGGAAAGAGGAACACGCAGTCTACTACCTGAGCAAGAAAATGCTACCTTATGAGGAAAAATATAGCCAAGTCGAACAGATATGCCTAGCAATGGTATGGGAAATAAAGAAGCTTAGACACTATTTTCAATCTTACAAGATTCAAGCTGTGTCCAAAATTGATGCTATGAAGTATCTCTATGAAGCGCTATCCCTGGTGGGAAAACTTGCCAAGTGACTTGTTCTACTCACAAAATTTGATGTACAGTATCTAACTAAGAAGACAGTGAAAGGGAGAGCAGTCGCTGAATTCCTAGCCCTCAACCCAATTTCAAATTCAGAAGAAATTTAACTACACTTCCCAGATGACCTCAGCACGGCCATCGAGGTGCAGGGATGGCAAATGTACTTCGACAGAGCAGTCAACCAATTCGGAGCAGGAGTCGAGTTCATACTCCTAACACCAGAAGGCGAAGTGGTGCCAATTACTAAGAAGCTAAAATTCAGGGTTACAAACAATGAGGCAGAATATGAAGCATGTGCACTTGGCATGGAAGCTTTAATAGCTCTGGGAGTAACAGAAATTGAAATACTTGGGGATTCCATGTTAGTAATCAATTAAATAATAGAAGAATGGAAACTGAAAGAACAACACTTGAGGCCATATCTAAGCCACCTGCAGTTGCTCGCCCTATTTTTCCAAAAATGCAAATTCATCCATTTCCCTAGAAACCACAACCAAATGGTAGACGCACTCACTTTCCTAGCATCAGTAGGGGAAGGACCAGTCAAAATGCCCATGAAGCCTCTAATCCTACTCAAATTAAAGCAACCTAGCCATAAATGCCTCAGAATAGCAGAAACAAAAGCAGACAATAAACCTTGGTTTTACGACATACATCAATACCTCACAAAGATAATTTACCTTGAGAAGACAGTTGAAAAAGTCAAGGCAGTCATCCGGCAACTAGCATCAAAATTCACATCATGCTAGGGTGTATTATATAGAAGAACTTCAGATGGGATACAACTCAGATGTCTGGATGAGACAAAAGCTGCTAGAGCAACGGAAGAAGTACGCGAGGGTGTTTATGGTCCGCACATGAATGGTGCCATACTAGCTAAGAAGTTAATAAGACAAGGGTTCTTCTGGATGATGATGATGGAAGACTGCATCAAATTTATAAGAAGGTGCCATAAGTGCCAAATTCACAGGGACATCAGCCATTTTCCCCTAATAGAGCTGCACTCTATTTCTTCTCCATGGCCCTTCTCAGCATGGGGGTTAGACATAATCAGAGAAATTCACCCAATGGCCTCAAACAGGCACAAGTTTATCCTAGTAGCAACTGACTACTTCACAAAATAGGTCAAAGCAGAATCATATGCAAAACTGGGGGCAAAATAAGTGGCAAGGTTCATTAGATAAAACCTATTTTGCCAATATAGGATTCCCCATCACATAGTTTCAAATAATGGTGTTCAGTTCCAAGGGGAAGTGAAGGAATTACTAAGGAATTATAAGGTGGAACATCACAAATCCTCACCTTACCGACCACAAACAAATGGAGCAGTCGGAGCTGAAAATAAAAACATCAAAAAGATCTTATCTAAGATGACTCAGACTTATCGTGATTGGGCAGATAGACTACTATATGCATTATGAGGATACAAAACATCAGTTAGAACTTCAACAGGGGCCACTCCTTTCTCGCTGGTATACAGATCTGAAGTAGTACTCCCAGTAGAGGTGGAAATCAAGTCACTATAAATAGTAATTGAATCTGAACTGACCAAAGCACATTAGGCTTAGCAAAGGCATGACAACCTCACTACTCTGGATAGTCAGAGACTCAAACCATTGTATCATACGCAGTTATATCAAGCTCGACTGGCTAGAGCCTTCAATAAGAATGTCAAATACAATAGTGTGAAAGTAGGAGATTGGGTGCTAAAGCAAACCAAACAGAATGTCTCAGACCCTAGAGCAAAATTTAGGCCAAACTGGGAAGGCCCATATCTGGTCAAAACCGTCCTATCAAGAGGAGCTGTTAAGCTTATAGATTTTGAAGGAAATGAGTTCTCAGAGCCTACCAACAAAGACCGCTTGAAGAAGTACTACGTCTAGAGCAAATACATAATAACAAAAAGACCCAGCTGAGTTGAAAACTGAGAAAAAGGCAGCTCAAGCAAAAATTAGGGGATTCGAGAGAGAATACTTAGTTAGAAACCTGAAGAGGCTGACTAAGGATAGGGGTACTGTCAATTCAAAATCTGTATAAATGCAACTGTGCTTTTCTTAAATGTATTCAGTAAATATACGAATACTTGTTGACTCATGTAAGTACATTTAAGGAAATGTAATACATCATTATCATCCAAATCCATCAAGCATGCTAAGTATAATTTGCATATTTTCATTACATGCTTTGCAGTTCTTACTTATTTCATTATTTCTCCTCCATATTACTAGCCACTATTGTCGAACCGCAAAAAAAAAAAGGCCTAGTTAGGTACGAAGAGCTTTGAAAAGAGACGCCCTAAGCAAAAGAGAAAAAAAGAAAAAAACACCCAGATAGGCGTGAAGAGCTCTGAAAAAAGACGCCCTATGCAAAAGAGGGAAAAATAAAATAAAGAGGTAAATGAAGCAGAATAATTAAATAGAATAGTCACAGATACATGAACAAAATGTTACAATCAGGAACACATAAGTCAGTTGGTTTAAAGTACAACGACAGCAGCCATCAGTACAGAATACAACATACGGGACAAATGCCCCAAATACAACACCCTGAGTCTATAACCTCAGAAAAATAATACAACACTAGACAACCACAGCCAAAAGCCTATACCTAGCCTCCTAAAAATAAATACATCGGCTATGGGTGCTATCAAAAGCAAAGAGCTAAATCCACTCAGGCATCCCCATCATCTAAGCCGGGCCCTGCATCCTCTGCATCCATCTGGAAGGCCACCAACTGCATATGCAGCTGATCGATATGCTCATGATAAGACACTCACTCCCTCTCCCACTCATGACTAGTGTGAATATACTCACTCTGTATTAGACAAACATCATAAATCACATGCATTTGCATCAAATAGGTACAAATCAATAAAAGAAGAAAGCAGTATGTTTTGTGCACCAGTAAACTCCATGAAATACTCTTGCACGCTGATCGTAGAAGTATACCAAGACTGAGCAGTAGAAACAGACACTTGTAAAATAAAAGAAATCAAATAACGCACAAAACAAGGAAAGAGGAAGAACCTCACAAAGTCAAGAAACTAACATGAGTGGCATATGTAGACACTACACCCTACAATAGTGTACTCGCTCTGGGCAAAGAGAAATGAGCTCCCGCTCCTGTAACTGTCAGCCCGTACAACATCAAAGGTGCCACACTCACAAAATCACTAAGAATGGCACTGCTAGGTCCCACACCACTAGCATGTGCCATCCCCTTGGTCCTAGGATCACTCTCCTCGCCAAAGCGAGAGGAATCTGATCTCTTTTGAACACATCCAGAATTTTGCAGCTAAAATTCTCATAACTCATTTACTATTTACTACTAATAAAGTTTGTAACATGCTTACATGAAAACAAAAAAAAACATAGCTCAGAAGCATACCGGGTAAGAAGATGCGACCCTAGAAGCAAAACGACCCTGGGATGATCGCGAAGTCCCAGCCCTAGAGCCCGAAGGCTATGAAGGAGTTACATGAGGAGGTGGAGGAGGAACAAATTCACTGGCCACAATATCAATCAACTATGGCACCAGAGTCATCATACAAGAGAAATGAGCTCCCTCCAAGAAATTCTCAAAGGGATACCCTCTCTCAGCTCTGTCAAGCTCCTCTCCAGCAAGCTCTTGACCCCAGAATATATCCATACGGGGAGCAATAGGAACTCTCCTCATAAATGGTCCATCCCACTAGCGATAAATCCACTCACCCAGATACCACACCTTGTCAACAAAGCTAGGCAGTAAGACCCTCTTCTGTGTTAAGCACCAAGCCACTCCCATCATTATCGACCAGTCCTGACGCTCCATCCACCAGTAAGGACAAATCTATTCGAGAAACACATAAGCAAAAGGATTGCCAAAGAATGAGCAAAGTCAAAATGCACCATTCTTGGCTATGGGCCAACATACTCAAAAGACCCCTCGTCTCTACCGGACTCTCGATCAAACCAGAAGTCCTCCTAATCCATCGCGGAAGATGGGTAAATCCACTCTCAAGTGAATGCTTAATAGCGGGATGAGGAAACACCCCAAACTCATAAGCCCAAACCTGTCAAGAAGAAAAGAGTTAGAACAATCAAAGACAAAGTAATGCAAAAGGCAAAAGACTAAACTTACATTCAGCACAAACAAATAGCTACAAATGCATGAGCATCCTCTACAAGCCGCATCTAAACAAAAATACATGTGGGCAAAAGTAGTTGTGCCCCAACTATACTTCGGTAGATCTCTCAAGTTCCTAAGGATATGTAAAAATTGCAGGGAACTAGTGCTAGAGGTGTTCGGGAAGATAATGACACTTAGAAGGTAGAACAAGAAACACCCAGCCAACTGCTCAGAGTTAACAGGACTCGCGTCGTGCTTCGACCTCACCTTCTTTACAAGCTGTGTATACTGGATCAAAGTGGAGCAGCCAGACTTCACAGAAATAGTAACACCGAATAGATCCTTCAACCATCTATTCCTCACAATGACAGAACTAGTGCCTCACTACTAAAAGGGACATGCTCCTCTAAAAAACTCACCCTAATAATGGCTATAAAATCAAGCGGAGTAATAGTCATCTCCCCAAAAGGCTGATGGAATGTGTGGGTAGTATCCATCCATCACTCAATAAGAGCGCACATCATAGCCTAACTCGATGCATATGAGCTGTAAGTAAGAGCAGAAATAATACCATCAAAGCTCTGCCCAGCAACCATCTGCTTCACACATGGAGGACGACTCTGATAATACGAGCTAACCTTATTAAAGCTACCAGGCAGTTGAATGACAGGCCCAGAGGATTGCAACCAGCAGGTAAAATAGTTACAACATTTCATTAGATACTAAAATAACTCTTTTTGCATCTTTGCAGGAAAAAATTACAGCAAGAGCTACATTACGGCAAGTGCTAAAATCAGACAGCTAGAGCTACACAGACAATAAGTGCTAAAATACATATCATCTAGAGCTACAGCAAAAGCTACACTACAGTAAGAGCTACACTACAACAAGAGCTACATTATACCAAGAGCTAAATTACAGCAAGAGCTAAACTACAGCAAGAGCTACACCACAACAAGAGCTAAAATACAGTAAGAGCTACATTACAATAAGAGCTAAATTACAGCAAGGGCTAAACTATAGCAAGAGCTATATTACAGCAAAAGCTAAAATTACAGTAAGAGTTACACTACAATAAGAGCTAAACTATAGTAAGAGCTACACTACAACAAGAGCTAAACTATAGCAAGAGCTACATTACAGCTAAAGCTATAGTCATCACAACCAGAGCTACAGTCCCTACAACAAGAGCTATACTACAATTAGAGCTACATAATAATGAGTGCTAACATAAAACAACAAGAGTTAAATAACAGCTAGAGCCAGACTACAGTAAGAGCTAAAATACATGTCAGCTAGAGCTATACAGACAACAAATACTGAAATCAAACAGTAAAAGCTAAAATCAGAGCAACACATACATCTAGTGCTAAGGCAAACAACTAGAGCTACAATAAAGCAAGAGCTAATTAAGTGAACTAACTGGTCAACGATGAATAGTCCAAGCATGAGTCTCTAGACTATAGATAATGGGTATTGGATGTCCCCGAGAAAGTTGAGGTGGATGAGAAAAGGCTCTACCACTGGTCCTAGCAGCCACTGTAGCTCCAGCAGTAGAGGTCCCTGCACTAGTTTGCATGAGAATCGCCTCATCCGCTGGGATGAAATAAGGTATTCGGCTAAAAAGTAACACCTACCTTAAAAAAATATGTCATGTGATGTTGAAATCTTGGAGAAATTGACTTAGAAGTTATGATTTTTGAAGAAATAAAGTGATGGGTAAGTAAATTTCTTGAGGAATTCAAATTTTAAAGAAGAATTTGTGATCAATATAAAGGAGAACTTGTGAAGTGTAGAGAATAACAGGCTTTTTACCAATTGGTGGCAAAAACTTAAAAATTTTACCAATTTATGGTGTATTTAAAAAACATTCCCATTTTGAAGTAAAATGAAAAAAAAATTATCAATTTGTGGTAATTTTTACTTAGGTGGCATGTGAGTTAAAAGTTAAAAGTCAACTCACATGTCACCTCAGTAAAAATAATCACAAATTGGTAATTTTTTTCATTCCACCATAAAAATGGAAATTTTTTGAAATGCATCATGATATTGGTAAAATTTTTAAGTTTTTTCCTTAAATTGGCAAAAAGCCCAAAAATAACTACTTTGAAGGAGAAAATGATATAGGTAGTTGGTATCTTGGAATATTTGGAGAAATTGACTTGGTTGTTTTGATTTTTTTAAAAAAATTAAGTTATGAGTAAAATTAACTTTTCAAAAAAATAAATTTTTGAAAGATGAATTTGTTGACAATTTGAAAGAGATGTAGAAGGTTTTTTGTGTATAAAATTTTGAAATTAAAAAAATGGAAGAGAAAACCTAAATGAGAAAAGGCTTGCATATAATATTTATATAATTAGTTACGGGCTTGGCCCAAGTTAACTATTCGAAGGGACATTGTTTGAGTGTAAAATATATTTTTTGAATTTAAAGCCCAATTAAACTTATAAGCCCATAAATTAATATTAAAACCCAACCCATGAAAAGAGTCTTAGGTGAAATGTTTACAAGACACTTGAAGTTTATAGAATAAGTTAAGGAACTGAAGCATTAAAGAAGAACACTTTAAAATTTACATTGCAAATTGAGGAGTCTGAGGAGTTGAGGAAGCCTTTAAATAAAGGAACGTACGATGAAAATTAATAGTTAGCATTAATTGAAGTTGATGGAATTGGCTATAAAAGCATAAGAGCAAAAAAAAAAAAAAAAAATCACATCCTGGATCCAACAATCATCATCAACAAAATCATCAACTCAATAAACAAATTGTTAATAATTGCAACAATTTTTTTTTATATTTTCCAAATTCAGTGTTTTAACTTTCCTATCTAAACTTTGTTTATCAAGCTTGTAGATATTTACTTTTTATAAAATTTATTGTTCTTCAATTTAACTAAATACTATAAAATTTTTTTTTTTACATTACACTGCCAAATTTACAATTCTCATTCAAATTTGAGCAAATTATGGTAAAGGAGCTCGAGAATTCCGATTGTTTGAATATATTGTTTGAATATAAATAAGGTTTTATTTTGAGAAAATAATCCCTTGATATGCTCACACATTGACCTACAGTTGAAGATTCTGGAATATGCTGAGAAACTGAAGCATTAAAGAAGAATACTCTGAAATTTATTTTGCAAACAGGAGTTTAAAGAGTTGAGAAAGCCTACGAGTAAAGGAACTAACAATAAAAATTAATAGCTAGCATTGATTGAAGCTAATGGAGTTGGCTATAAAAGTATAAAAAACAGAAGAAAAAAAAGAAATCATCAATTAGGACCAGCCAATCATCATCAACAATCAACAAATTATCTACAATTACAATAAATATTTCCAATATTTTCAATTTTAGTATTTTAACTTTTTTGCCTAAACTTTATTTTATTCAGCTTATAAATATTTACATCGTCTCAATTTTTTTGTTATTCAATTTAGCTAAATACTACAAAATTTATCTTTTATGTTACACTGTTAAATTTATAAATTTCGTTCAAATTTGAGTAAATCATGGTAAGAAAACTTAAAAAGTTATGTTGTTTAAGTATATCTATAGAAATTAAATTTTATTTTAAGAAAATAATTATCTGACACGCTTACATTGACCTGGTCTTTTTTTGAACAATGAAAACAACATTCATTGCAGCCCTAAGGCATCTAAATACAAAATGTCATCCAAAGCTTTGGGAAGAGTACAAATCCAAGAGGGATTCAGAGATAAAATATCTACATGTTTAGAAGCCCAATCCGCTGCACTATTTGCACCCCTGTTAATATATTTGAAAATAAAATTACATTCACCCCAAGTAAGAACAACAATGTCGTTAACAAAGACTTGGATATCCCAAGGACTGCATGAATTAGGATCAGACAGCACATCAACAAGGCTTTTACTATCTAATTCAAAAATTACCCGCCTATAGCCTTTCACTTTTGCCATCAGAACTCCAACTTGCATTGCTAAAGCTTCTCCCACTAGAACATATACAAGGGGTTGTTTAAAACAGAATCCACCTTATGATTATAGCAATGGATGCAACACCAGCCAATGCATCATAACTGGCGTCGGTATTAATTTTAATAAAACTTGGAGAAGGAACACCCTAAGTAGAAACTTGATCAGCAGCTTCCGATCTTCTACTCACCAAAACTGGTTTAGTGGCATCCCTGTATTAATTCCAGTAATCAAGAGTTTTTGACACCACAACTGAAGGAGGGCTAGAATTACGCAGAAAAACAGTGTCATTTCTATTTTTCCATATAAACCAAAAAATTACAACTATCAAATCAAGTAAATTCATCAACACTTCCCAGCAAATTACAAATAGATTTCCACCAAGAGGCCACATAAGAGAAACCAATATTTTCAAATCTGAAGCCAAAAGGGGAAAAAAACCATACTTGTTTAGCAGCTGAACATAAGAAGAATAAATGCTCTATAGTTTCCTCTTGCTCAATACACAAAGGATAAAGAGCAGATATAGCCAGTCTGCGTTTAACAAGATTAATCATTGTGCCCAAGGAATTAGTCATTAATCTCCAGAAAAATATATTCAGTTTAGATGGAACCTTACGATTGCAACTAGATTGCCAAACTTTTTTTATCATAATTAAAAAGAGGATGAACTCTTCACATGTGAAGAAGAGGCTTGCAAAGCCAACAGATGATAGCCTGATTTGACCGAATAAACTCCATACTTCCCAAAATGCCAAATCCAACAATCTCAATGAGGAGAGCGACCAATGGGAATCTGAATAATTTTTCCCACTTCATATTCTGAAAGAAAAGATTTAAGTAATGGCTCATTCCAAGTGAAAGTTTCTTGGTTAATGGCATCAGCTACCCTTACAACAGGACATTGAACAGGTCTGGGAGATTAAATTCTAAAATTTTTAAGATTAGACACCCATGGATCCTACCAGAAATATGTATCCCTACCGGTAAAAATATTCCTTCATACACCCTTTTTAATTAACTCCAATCCCTCTACAAAACTATGACAACCCCAAGAAACACACTTTCTTTTAGTTTCAAAGGAAATATTTCCATCCCACCCATACTTGCCCTTCAGAATTTTAGCTAACAAAGAATCTAGACTAGTTAAAACCCTCCAAACATTCTTGCCTAGGAGAGCTAAGTTAAACCAATGTAAGTTGCGAAAACCACACCCACCAGCAAACTTAGCTTTTGTAAGTTTACCCCAGCTACACCAAAACAACCCACTACTTTTCTCACCCTCTTTCCACCAGAAACGATTGATAATTTTGTGAGCTTCTTTAATGACATTCATCAGAAATTTGAAACATGAAAAAGCATAAGTGGGAATAGCTGTAAGAACCGCTTTCACCATAACTTCTCTACCCCCAAATGACAGCAACCAACGCTTCCAAGACTCAGCTCACTTTCTCAATTTTTCTATTAACTTCTTAGCAGCCTGGAATTTGGATCTACCCCACTCAGTAGAAAGGCCAAGATATTTCTCACCACTCCCCAAATCTTTCATTCCCAGAACTTCTTTAATTTTCATTTTTAAAAAACTATCCATTCCTTTTCCAAAATGATACTGAATTTTCCCCTGTTAATATTCTGACCCGAAGCCCTCATGCATTGATCTAAGAGAATATTTAATCAATGAGCTTCTGTCAAGTTAGCACGACAAAAAATAATAGTATCATCCACAAACAAGCATGCAAAAACCAATGAGAACTGGGGATTGATATGGTAACCCTTGAGTCTAACTTCCCTCAATGCAGCATCTAACATGAAGGGAAGAACATTCGTAATAAAAAGGTAGAGGTAAGGTGATAGGGGATCACCTTGTCTAAGACCTCTAGACGGTTTAAACCAAGAAGAAGGTTTACCATTCACCAAAATCGAATATTGAACAGAGGTGACACATTTCATGACTCTATGGATCCACATTTCATGACTCTATGGATCCATGTGCCATGAAAACCCATTTTAAATAAAATTCATTTCAAAAATCCCCAATGAACCTGATCATAAACTTTCTCCATATCAAGCTTCAAGGTCATCCCCACTTTCTTTTTTGCTTGTGAAGTTCTAAGGGAATGTAAAATTTCATGGGAAATGAGAATATTATCTTGAATTTGTTTCCCCATAATAAAAGCCCATTGAGATGGATGAACCAGATGAGATAAAAAAGGCTTAAGCCTATTAACCATCACCTTAGAAATTATTTTATATAGAAAGTTACAGAGACTTATGGGAGGGAATTAGGATACTTCCTGTGGATTTTGGATTTTCGGGATTAGGGCAATATAGTTTTAGTAACAGATTGATGCATATGACCACTAATCCAAAAATCATTAACAAAATTGAAGACATCATGTTTAAGAATATCCCAGTAAGTTTGATAAAATGTACCTTGAAAGCCATCTGGTCCCGGGCTTTTACTGCTACTAAGTGAAAATACAGCTTTTTCTACTTCCTCCAACTGAATGGGTCTGATAAGGCTTGCATTCATTTCCGGTGATACCACCTTCTGAATGCATCAAAGGGCCCGAGAGGTGTGAGTAACTAGTTGTTGAGCATAACGTCTTTGATAAAATCTAACAATAATCCTCTGAATTGCTGATGCATGGTCTTCCCACTGTCCACATTCATTTTTTATCCTGAGCACCATATTTCGTTGTTTGTGCTGAGCTGTAATTGTATGGAATAATTGTGTATTTTTTATCACCTGTGTTGAGCCCAATATTCCTCCTCCATTCTCCATGCTTCATTCAGGCTCTGAAATAATTCATCTTGCTATTGCTTTGTATTCTCAGTTAAATCCAATATCTGAACTCTTGCCAATTCTTGTTTAAGAGTTTCAATCCGACGCTGAGCATTATGGTCAGGGTGTTCTTTTATCCAGGATAAAAGAGACTGATGGCAAGAAGATAATTTATCTACAATACCCAGAGCTTGATGATGCAGCCAGTTATACTCAATTACTTCCCGAGCACCTTACATTTGATTCCATTTGGCCTTATAGCGAAATAGAATTAAAGGGCGATGATCCGACCCAATCAAATCCCCATGAATAATGTTCACATAAGGAAAACAACATCGCCACTTTGCATTGATCAATCCTCGATCCAATCTACATTTTATATTAGCTTCCAGTTTCTGTCCATTTGTCCA
>CATIWM010624011.1:0-16113 GCA_949671775.1 Mallotus repandus
TATTTGCAGATACTTAAAACACTAACCCTAATTATTTAAGACTAAAAAATTTAAACTGAAGTTATTTAAATTTGGTTTGGATAATTGGTTTGACTAATTTTTAAAAATAAATAAATTAAGTATAAAAATAACAACAAAAAAATTCATAAGTATTATTAAATAATGCAAAATTACAGAAGTTCAATAAGTCCAATATTTCAAAAATTTAGAAAGGCCCAAAGCAATCGAACTGAATCGAATTGAAAATATTCAATTTGGTTTAGTTCGATTTAATTATTCAGAAAGGCCTAAACCAATCAAACAACCTCTTTTAGTATAGTCAGTGCAGTTGTTTCTAAACTCAGGCCATGAAGCAAGATTAGTTGGACTTGCAGCTTCATTGGTGATCCTATATTGAATTTATGATCTATATATGCCCCGTCCTTCTACGTACATCCATAACTTGACTGATCAGGTAGTTGTATTTGGTACTTCCATTAATTGACTCTTATGAATTTTTCTTTCGACTTTGCATTTTGCAAAAGCCAATCGACATCCCCGAAGGCCCTCTAAAAGCCAAGAAAGCCAAAACCCACAATCATTCATCAAAGTCGGGTGGTCAAAGTGGCTCGAAGTCTGCCTTAGAAGCTAAAAGGACTCCATAGGCCGAGGACTTGACTCTTTCTACCTCGAGGAACCTTGCCCTTATGGAGTCTTCCCCTAAGAAAAGCCAGAGTACACCTATCAAGAAGGCCCCATCTAAGCTCTCCTTTGAAGTCTCTCAAAAGGCCAATCCCTCCAAACATTTAGGATCATCACTTGTTGTCCCCTTGGGCCCTCACTTATCAAACAAGGTATTGAGATACTTGCCCTATTTTAAATTAGCCATTCTAGTATTTATGATTATACTATCGGTCTTGCATGTTGCAGGAATCTATTTTTAGCATATTTGATGAATTAGGGGCCCAGATTATGGAATATTCGAAAGGTAATAAAGGCTTGCCTTATCTAATCATATAGAGACCGATCCTACAAATGACATCGTTATCGAGGATCAAATGACTCATAAAGTAAGGAGGAGCCTCAAGGACCTGGTTAATCTCCTAAAAAGCCCCACCATGTTCTTTCTAGATGATGAGAGTCATGATCGGGTAAAAGGACTCTTGCACTACCTTTATGAACACGCCCATCGGGTGTATGAGATTACTATCGGCTAGAAGGCCAGTATAGATAGCCTCTATGAGAACACCTCCTTCTTCATCTAGAGTTATTAGGAGGCCGATCACTTTACTAATAATGTATCAGCCAAGTGTGAAAAAGTAGTAAATTGATGAGGAGGTGAAAGTGATCATTGAGGTAATCAAAATGGAGAAGAAGGTGAGCCTGGATGCTGCTCCTGCTATATTGGCCATGGAGAAAGAGGTGGTTGATATTGAAGTTGTCCTAAGAGAAAAAGGCAGAGCTTTCCCGCTTACAAACTGAATAGAAGCAAAGAGTTGAATATATGCAGGTATAAGGCATGAGGATGAAAGACCTTTATCAGAAGTAGAAAGCCCTGCATCTCAAACTATACAAGCTTCATGGTAAAAAGGAGTAGCCTTGCTCTGTAAGGAAAATTTCAATCAAGGCCTTGACCGATTTTTCCATCAGTTTTAAATAACTTCTATTTATTCACCTAATCATTCAAGTTGTGATTGATAGAACAATTTACCATCCTCGGTATGTAGGAGCTCTTTTTAATAATATTCTTTTTATATATTAATCTGTTGGATGGCCTGGTCCTAGGGGTGTAAACGAGCCAAATTGCTTATGAGCAGCTCATTATTCAACTCGATAGATGCTCATTCGAACTCATTTATTACAGCTCGTTTAATAAAGAGTTGAGCTTAAACTACACAAAACTCGGCTTGTAAAGGTAGCGAACAAGCTAAAATAAAAGCTTGTGAACCAGCTTGTAATTTTAATATTTACTAATTTGTTTTTAGATATATAATACATAAATTACTACAATAAAAAATATTTTAGAAAATATATTATAAGAATAAAATCATAATTTTTATCAAATATATTGTAATTTATTTTTAATTTGTTAATGTATATTTTAATTTATAGTTTGCATTTTTTAAAATTTCTTTAGTCTCGTTTAAGTTCACAAACAGCTCATGAACACCAAGTGGGATAGCGACTCGACTCAATTATAAACAAAGCAAGCCTGAGCTAGCCAAAGCTCGGCTCGATTACGCCTATATATATGTATATAGTGTGTGTGTATCTATATATATATACACCTTGGAATTTAAAGATATTTCTAACAATGATTATTAATATTATAGATGCCATTGGTATTGATGCAAACCAAGCAAGCACCAAGCTTAATGATTCGCTCGAGTACAAGGGACCAATGACAATAGCAAGGACAAAGAAGTTCAAACAAGCATTAAATTCATTTGTTCTTTATATTATGAGCAATATGGTGGATTCAACTGTAAGTGCAAGCATGGAGCTAAATAATGAAGAATTTAAGCTAGTTAGCTTAATTTCATATTTTGAACCTTTATAGTATGCTTCAGTATTTTAGCCATAAATTTTGCTATATGAGTCAAATTAGATGATTCAAGATGCTATAGAAAGATAAGAAAAAGGGCTACAACTTTCATGAAGACCATGTTTGCAAATTCGGTCTTTTTATATGCACGGTTGTGCATCCAATGTGCACGGCCATACCAAATTTGTTGTTTTGGGTGCACAGTCGTGCATCTTCTAATGCACAGGCATACTTAAGATCACTTTCTCAAGAGTTTTTCTGGAGTGCACAACCGTAAATCTTTTGGTGCACAACTGTGCATCTTTTGGTGCACAACCATACACGACAGAAGACAAAAACTCCTTGTTTTATTAAGGTTTCCTTTTGATGTTTTGGAAGTTTATTTGTTTCCAACTTTGTTCCTTATTAAGTTTACATTATAAATAGTCATCTTAGGGTTGGAAACAAAAGGTTGTTGAATTTTTTATTTTTTTGATTAATATTAATTATTTGAGAGGTTAGAGCCCTTTCTTTGGTTCTTAAAAGAACTTTGTGAATTTTATCAAGTGACGGCTTAATATATTCAAACCTAGTTTAATTTAAACTTGAAATTGGCTTAGTTTAATACTAGGTTTTCATTGAATGACCTTTAATTCTTTGTAACTAAGGTTCTTAAGTGTGGGTTATTTAAGGGTCTTGTTGGGAGTTAAAGTTTTCTCGCTTGATTCATTGAACGATCCTTGGTAAAGACATCAAAATTGAATACGGGTTTAGTACAAGTTAACCACGTTCGTATCATTTAGTATCAAAGCTTTGGCTTAATAATCAATTATGTATCTTTTTTTTAAATTATTCTTATCATTCTTTAAAAAAAAATTCTAGAATTATTTTAGTCTTGTTTCATTCTTCCTTGTGTGAGTGTTTTGTTATCAGCTTCGTTCTTTTGAGATTCCCCTGTTCCTTTCATATTTCTACCATCACTCTTGTTTATATTTGATCAATATGCATTTGTGTCATATCAGTTATCAAAAAAAGTTATGAATTATATATAAAATTTCAAATTAAAAAAAAAATCAGTTCAAAGGTTGCATTCTATTTTATCTGAATTCTTTAAAAAAAAAGAAAAAAATGTATATGTTTTAGGTTATTTAAATTCAAGTGCTTTGCCTATTTAAATTCTAAATTATTCTTAAGTTGCATTTAGGGTAGTTTAAACACTTATTCAAAATTTTCTTGCTCACGTTTTATTTGATTATTATCTTTGTTTGTTGTGTTCCTTGGTTCCTATAGTCAATTTGAGTTTGATAAAACTTTATTTGAATTGTATTAAGCTTAATTTTATAATTAGCAACTTGAGTTCCATAACAATTATAAGAGAGTAATTGAGAGAGGTAAAAGGTGAGTGGGGAGGTCATTAAAGGGTAAAAGCCTACTTGAGTAAAACACGAGTGTTTAGTGACATCTTTTGAGTATAAACATGTGAGGGAGTGTCACTTATGAGGTTTTGTTTGTTTCTTTATTTATAATGATAGGTTCAAGCAGAGTAGACTAGGATCCCGAATAGAAGCTCTTCACGAGGGCAATATAAGACTAGATGGCACAATTGTTGACTAGCAATCAAGAAGTTCAAGAGCGAGTGGGAAGGATGGAGCAAAGTCAAATCACAAGTGCCATAAATAATACAAATCAAAATGCACCTAGAGTAATCTGAAGAGGAAGATGGGTTGATGAAGATGATGAATCTATTGATGAGAGTGTTCAGACTCGTGGGAGACAAGATAACAACCTTGGGAGTATAAAAATGAAAATACCTATTTTTCATAGTAGAAATGATCTTGAAGCATATCTAACATGGCAAAAGAAGGTGGACTTTGTCTTTGATTTTCATACTTACTTTGAAGAAAGGAAAGTCTAGCTTGCTATTATTGAGTTTGTAGACTATGCTCTAGTGTGGTAAGATCAGTTAGTGGTGACAAGAAGGCATTATAGAGAAGAACCTATCTCTACTTGGCAAGAAATTAAGGCTATCATATGAAAGCTATTTGTGCTAAATCATTACTATAGAGATTTGTATAATCAACTCAAAGCCAATTGGCCTTAATCAAATATAAGTGGCTAGAAAAAATATATAAAGTTAATCTTCCAAAATATGATTATCTATGCAATCAAAGTTGTTTGTAAACTATGACAGATTCACTCCATCCTAGGGTGAAGGAAAATATTTCTTCATGTATTTGTCATTGATCAGCTTCATGTGAGTGTTTCCTTCTTTATCAGCTAGGAGATGTGCACCACCTCTTAGAACATGGACAACTAAGAACGATCCTTCCTAGGTCTGGCTTCATTTCTCATATGTTCCTTTTGACTGATAAGCAAAACAAGTTTCCATACCAAGTCACCTTCTTTGAAGTACTTATGTTTTAATTATTTATTGTAAGCCCATTCCTCATTCTTCTTCTAGATTATCATTCGATCATAGGCTAACAGCCTTTCTTTGTCCAGCTAATCTAACTCTTATAACATGTTATGTGTATATTTTAAGGCTGATAAGTTGAGATGAGCTTGGTTCATGTATGTTCTAAAGATGCCACTGTTAACTCCATTGGAAGCATGGCTTCTTGGCTATACAAAAGCTTAAAATGGGAGGTGCTTGTGGCCAATTTTTGGCTAGTCTTAATCGCCCATAAAACCTCAAATAAAGTCTCATGCCATACGCAGGGATTATCTTCAATGGACTTCTAGATCACCATCTTCATTACCTTTTTAGTGGCTTCGGCTGGCCATTTGCCTAAGCATAATAAGGTGAAGAGCGAAGCCATTTAATCTTGTAGTTCTCAGCGAAGGCCTTTATCTCTTCCCTTGTGAAACATGGTGCCTTTATCGATCAATATTGACTTTGAGATCCCAAATCAATGTATGATATGCTAGGTTATAAAGTCCATGACCGATTGCTGATTAACCTTTTTTAGTGGAACAACTTCTACCCACTTGGTGAAGTAATTAGTTGCTACTAACATGAAATAATGGCCTTTGGATAATGGTGGGTAGATCTTCCCAATGATGCCTATCACCCATCCTCTAAATGGCCAAAGCTTGACTATGGAGTGTAAGTCATCCATCAGAGCATATTGTATCGGGCCATGTTTCTAACAAGCCTCTCATCCTTGTGGCATAGTCATTGTAGTCCTTCTCCATTGTCAGGCAATGGTATCCATAGACTAATCTTCTGTAAAGTTCTCCTCTATAGAGGAACAATTTGGTTGCCATGACTCTGATCTATTTGTAGATTTATGTACTCTAATTAGTCTCAAGGTCCACTTTGGAAAATTGAAAAAAAAACCACCATTAGTTTTAATAATCAGGATATACTGAGGCATGATCAATAAGGGCACACTCTACATCATCTTTTTGTATCCAAACCCTGTTTGTACTAAGTTATTGGCCTCCTCATTTGAATTTTTTCTGGGTACATTAATCTGGCTTTGGTGAACCCTCCCATCATATATTGCACTCTATTGTAATATGCCCCCAATGTGGTCGATTTGTATTTGAACTCCCCTGCTACTTGCTTTACCACTAGCATTGAGTCACTATAAATATTAACGTTACGGATCCTGAGTTCGACCAAGACATCTAGGGCCATTAGTAATGCTTTATATTTGGTGTGGTTATTTATGCAGGGGAATTCTAGGAGGAATGACTATTAGTTTTTATCCTTTATGAAGGCATTAGTGCCACTCCTACCCTAGGCCTGATTATTTATGCAGGGGAAGTCTAGGAGGAATGACAATCAGTTTTTATCCCTTATGGAGGCATTAGCGTCACTCCTACCCTAAGCCCAATGTATACCGAGAACCATCAAACTAAACTGTCCAAGTCTTAGCCTCACATATTTCCACTAGAATATCCATGGAGGGGTGATCGACCAAAAGATCAGCCAATACTTATCCTTTGATTGCCTTCTATGGTACATACTACAGGGTGAACTCTAAGAGTCTCGCTGCCCATTTCCCAAGCTTGTTCCATAAGAATGGCCTTGATAAAATGTACTTTATCACATCGGCTCGAATAATTACCCACACTAGTGCTAGTAATAGGTAGTGCTAAAGTTTATAACATATGAAGTATAAGTAAAGCCCAAGTTTCTTAATAGGAGAGTATCTTGTCTTTATATCTATTAGTGTTCGACTAAGGTAGTATACTGCTCTCTCACAGCTGTCTTACTCTTGAGTGATTAAAATCCCAATCGATAGCTCAAAGGTTTATATGTATAAGACTAAAGAAAGATTAGGCCTTAAGGCAATCATTATAAATGGGTGAGTCAAACATGCCATTAATTGACAAATGCATGTTGATGCTCTATAGTCCATATGAAATCTTTCATGTCTTTAAGTTTTAGTAGGGTTTCCAAAATGCGTAGTCAAACTACAATGTTTGAAATAAACCTCCTGAGGTAGTTTGGCTGGTCGATCAATCTCTGAACCTCTCTTTTTGGACTTTAAAGGTGTAACTTGATTTGTTGGCATCAATCTTCAGCTCTCTCTGGTGCACTAAGAATCCTAAAAAGTAAGTTATCATTACCCTAAAGGCACACTTTAATGGATTTATCTTTAGCCAATGAAGCCTTATCCTTTCAAATGACTTCTCTAGATGGGCCAATTGTTACTCCTCAGCCTTAGACTTGACTATTATATTATCAATGTAGACCTCCATGAAGTCTCCAATGAATGAGCCAAAGATCTCATACATCGCCCTTTAGTATGTAGCACCAGCATTTTTAAAGCCGAATAGCATTACTACCCACTCATAGCTCCCCAAGGCTCTAGGGCATTTGAAGGCCATTTTACTAACATCTTGCTCCTCGATCTTAATCTAGTTGTAGCCTAAATGCCTGGCCATTAGGCTTAGGATAATGTTTCGAGTAGTAGCATCTATCACGAAATCGGCCATAGCAATCAGGAACTCATCCTTGGGGGTTGCCAGGTTAAGGTTCTTGAAATCAATGCACACCGTGATCTTGTCATTCTTCTTCACCACAAGCATGATGCGGATAGCCATTGAGTGTACTTGTCTTTTTTAATGAATCCAGCATCAATTAACCTCTTGATTTCATCCTCCATTAGGTTCTCCACATCCCTGAACATTTTTCTAGGAGGTTGGATGTGAGCCGATATCCCAACTTGATAGGTAATTCATATTCCATAAGATGTCGATTAAGCCCAGGCATCTCTATATATGTCCATGCGAAGTAGTCTTTATACTTTATAAGTAATATTATTAGTCTGGTGTTGAATTTTAGGCTCAATTTAAAGCTGATAAAGGTTGGTCTTATGTCTTCTTTTGCCCCCAGGTTTATTTCCTCCAGTTCATCCAGGGTCTTAATAGGGTCATCGCCCAATTTTTTTATAGAAATTTACATATCTCCCACTTCTAATCGACCTATGGGATCTTGCTCTTCTTCCTCAAAGATGCATTCAACCAATTGAACTTGATTACTAACTGAATAGCTCTTGGATCCGACTATTTTTAGAAGGGATGATTATGGATCAGCCTTTGTTACCCACAGTAAATGGCATGCCAATCAAGAATGATGCACGCCTGTTGAAACTCCTAAAGCCTGTGACTTGGGGATTATACATCATAGCCTAAGTATGAAAGGCTTCTTCCCCAAATAGGTTGGGATCCCTATGGATGATCTCCACATCTCCATCTGGCCTCCATATATAAAGCATTTAATGTAAAGTGGAAGGTATGCAGCAGTTTAAGTGGATCCAATCTCTGCCAAAAAGTATATTGTAGTTAGTTTTAACACCCATTATAAAGAAGCCCTCAAGCTGCTCATGTCTTCCTACTTTAACATCGAGAGTAATGAATCATTTCACTGACCAATGATGTCCCATGAAATCGGTCATAACAATCCAGATTTTTTGCTAAAAAATGAGCTTCTTCAAGGTCCTTAGTGGCATTACGTTGACTCCAACTCCATTATCAACTAGGACCCTCTTCATTTCAATGCCATTGAAATCAGCCTTAATGTATAGTGGTTGAATATGTTTGGTCATCATTATTGTCAGGCTGCAAGATTATCAAGGATTCCCCTAGTCCTTTGTTCAACTCATTGTCATAAAAAGCAATAACATCTCCATTCAGCGTTGACCTCTAGCCAGGTCTAGACTTGAAATTACTAGGTAGAGTAATTACGTTAATGTTGGAGCCTGATTCATTGTTATAAGGTGATAATAGTGCTAGTGATCCTTCCTTGATCTTTCCTCCTTTCACAGACAAGAACCGTTGTACCTTGCCCTTCCTCTTTTCTTCTCTGTGAAGCTGGAAGTTGGAGTAGGGTTCCTTATTAGGATTTATAGGGCCCCATATATCTTCTTCACTACTAGACCAGTATACTCAGTGACCCGCTTCATATGTCCTTTTTCCTTTGGGGTTCTATCATGCTCCATTCGCATAAGTCGATGGCTTGTGTCTTTCTTATCTAATAGGTTTTTGTCCTTGACTTCCTAGTGTTGTTGCCTAGTTGCTTGGTAAAGTCTCTACATCTTCCTTTTCTAATTCTTCGTCATTTGGACTCTCCCATCCTCGTTAGGGTACCAAACCCTCTTATGAAAGCTAGGCTTGGGTTTATGTCTCTGCCATTCATTAGTGGCCTTTGGTTTGAAAGTTTTAGCATTAGACCAAATAGAGGAATGCAATTTGCCTTCCTTGTTGTGCCTTAGGGACCTTTGTTTTATTGTAAGAGCATTTGGCCGATCAGGAGAATGTGATCAGCCAACTTTAGTCTGCCTTTGAGACCTGCTATGCTTTTTTGGAGAATACTTAAAGCAGTGTTAGCATGTGGAGCAAGTGATATCCCCCTCATTGTTTACAATCAATTCTTTGATCGGCCTAAAGGAATCACCTTCTTTTAAGGCTATTATATCTATTTTCATCTTTACCCGATCAAGTGTCCACTGTTCCCCTTTGCCTAATCCTAGGACCCGAACTTCTTTTGGGAACACCATATTGCAAGTCAGCCTTGGTACTAGTATGTTTATGGCCATAAATTTTCCTTTGCTTGGGAATAGGAGCTTCCCTTAATCAATGGCCTTTTGAATGACATTCCTAAAAATAACACAATTATTAATAGTATATATCCAAGAATTATACCACTTACACTATCCTTTGCCAGCCCAATCTTCAAGTGAAGGAATAATATAACCATCTGATAGTTTGATATGGCCACCTTTAATGAGTGCATTAAAAATATTATCGGCCTTGGTCAAGTCAAAGGAATACTCTTGGCTATTTAGTTAGCCTTCAATATTTTTTTTTGTCTTTTACAACAGTTGGCCTACTCAAGGTCTGACATTCATTAGGTTTAGATCCCACATATTCGGCCATAGTAATGGCCTCATAATTAGAATCGATTATAGCCTGGTCATTTATGGTTAATACCTTAAGAGGGTCTTGATAGTAAGTCCCTTTGGAGGAATCCCTCCTCTGCTCTTTCTCTTTGAGTGGTCTTTCATAGTTAGTAGCCCGAGTAGTCAACTCGAAGAAATCTCTGAAATGGTGGCCCTTAATATGTTCCCTTAAAAAGTAGTTGTGCCTCTAATAACCATAGGGACATATTCGGTCTCACTGATGACCAAATGGCATTGCATGCAAAGTTTTCTTAACCTCAAAATGTATTGTTCTATAGATTTTCTAGGCATTTGTGTGATTCTAGCCAAATCAGCCAAGGTTATATTTAGTCGGGCTCTAAAAAACTCTATATGGAATTTCTCCTCCAAGTCTTTCCATGTAGTAATGGAATTTAAGGGTAAGTGTGTGTACCATATGAAGGTTGATTTTGTGAGTAAATTGTGAAAGTGTCTCAGCCACTAAAATTCATTGGCCAATGCCTCTCCATAGTATACAGTGAATCGGGCTAGATGTTCTATAAAGGATTTATGTTTATCCTCGCTCGAAAATAAAATAAATTTTGGCAACTTATATCCCCTAGGGAATGGGCGCATCTTATCTATCCAGTCAGGATATAGTTTATTGTACATCAGCTTAAAGGTGGGTCTAAAATTTATCCCTATTTTTTTCTAAAATGTTTCTTAACAATATTGATCGGTCACATGTGGTCGATATTCATATTTATAAGTATTATCATAGTATAAAGGGACATTGCCTTGATCTACATCATGACCTGAAGTTAATTTTAGCACTCAGTTTTTGTCATCATATGTAAAAATGGTGTCAGACCAAGGATGATTATAACCTATAGGTCAACCTTAATAGCTATTCTCATTATTGTAATTTTTCTTAGTAACTATGTTCATTATCATTAGGCCTTCTCATTGTAAATTTATGTGGTCATTAGTATCCAAGGAATACCTGGGTAGCTCGATGTTCTGCTTGCCATCTAAGACTAATGTCATGCGATGGAGACTCACATTCATCTCCTCTAGCTACTTTTAAGGCTGCTTCTGGATTGCTTCATTCCTCTTTAGGATTGATCTTAAGATTGTTGACATTTGGCTGATCAAGTCATGAAAAACGCATGATTATCCTAAGATACATCATCCCACAAGAATTCCATATCATCTCTGCTCAAGATTAGTTACCTTCGAAGGGGTAGGGCTTGGTTGTACTCCTTCCTTGAATCTATTTGCTCACTTTGGCCTTAGTCTTACTGAGAGTGACTAATAGATGCCTCGAGATTGTGACATGAGGTATTTCTTTCACTGGATTTACTTGCCATTATTTTTGACTTTCTATGATCTCACCTACACAAGCATACAAGGGTCCCACTGGGTATGCCAAAAAGATGTTTGCCAAATTTAGGATCGGGCAAATACACCTTTTGATTATTTTAAAAGAGGTCATGTGAGCCTTTCACAATCACACAAAGATTGGAGAAGAAGAGAAAGGTTTTATTGTCAGCTTAGGGTGACAATAGGGGCAAGAATAGATTTTGACTCTTCTAACCTATAAGAAATGGATCAAGCAAGAGTTTGGCTCCACTGTGAAGTCTGATCACCGGGATCGAAATCATAAAAGACATTGAGTCTGTTGAAAAGAGAGAGTAAAATAGTATAATTTGCTATTGAAATATTTGAGAGACTCTACTATACAGTAGTTTTAGCTTTGATAAACCCTAATGCCTAACTAAATAAGGAAATTAAACAATTAAAGAATTGCCTAATATACCTTAAGGAAATAAATTAAAAATAAAACATTCCTAAATGGTAAATACCCCTGACTAGCTTAAATTGAGGAAAGGTGGAACTTAATATAAGAAGCTACAGACACTTTATTACCATAAACTCAATAAATTAAATAGGAACTGGGATCCCAGATGAGCTAATTCTATTAGTTTTGTAGTCTTACTAACTCATGTGATTGCATCCGTCATAGAAGAAGCCCAAGTCAGATCAAAGCCCATTTCATATTGAGGCCATTTGTGCCAGTCCAAACAATTTTTAATTTATTTTTTGAACTGAATATTACGTGTTTTAAAAAAATAAAAAAATTTAAATTTAATTTCTATTAGTTCATGTCTTGCATATTTTAAATTTGACAAATTGAACATAATTAGTCAATGTATAAAAGTTTTGGAGTAAATCAGTTTAAAAAATTATTTTGGACTGATTTGAACTTTTCTAATGTAACATTTGTGACTTAAGCACATAAGTAGAAAATTAATATTATTAATTTAATATTGATTTTAAGCATTAATTTGGCAAGAATCGATTAATGGAGGGTTAAGTTGAAAGAGATTAAAATCGAGAAAGAATTAAAATCAAAATTTAAAAAAAAATCAAAGCAAGTAGGACATTAATGTAAAAAATAAAGGATTAAAGTGTAAGAGTGTGACTGAGGTGCCAAGCATGTAAACATGCAATAAGAAACTTGCTAAAAAAATTCTGCTTTTAAAAATGCAGAAGTGGAAAGAAGAACACTTCCTGCTTCTTAAATTGAAGAAGAAGAAGAAGAAGTTTATAGAGGAGTTAAGGTTCGGTAAGAGATAAGCTTAGTTTGGGTAAAAATCCTCCTGTATGTTTACTTTTCATTACAAATTAAGCTTGATTAGTAATATTCATTCATGGGTTTTTCTTATCTTTAAAGTTTAACCATAGATTTGGTCTTTGAGTCTTAGGATTTTAGCAAGCTTAGGGAGTAAATGGACTTGCGATTGTTGATTTAAGGTTTTGATGGAAATAAGTGAGTGTAGATTTTACTTTCCTTTCTTGCAAATTTTTGATAAATTCTCTTAAATCTACTTAGTGGAAATTATTGGTTGAAGCTTGTTATTTATTTAAGTCCTAGCTAAGTTTTACTGTACATTGAACTATAAATTTCTATGTCCTTAAACTTCTATTTCCTTCTTGCATTTTGATAATTAAGATTGTTGAAATTAACTCTGATCACTACTTTCTTATACCTTATATGACTTTGGCTTTGAAACTATGAAATTTTCAGTTAATTAAGAAATTTGGTGAGCAAACATATGTGATTGTGTATAATATGAATAAAATAAAACATGATTACCATGAGTTTGAAGCAAAAATAAGTTAAATTCCAGTAAATTTAAGATGTTGTCAATTTATAGAAAATGATTGCACATCGCTAAAGCAACCACGCTACACAATAAGGCAATGCCTTAGTACTTTAAGGTGATACCTTAAAACTCAGATAATGCCCTAGTACCTTGACACATGCCCTTTCAATCACGTATAGAGAATGACACTAAGGTGATGCCTTAGTACTATGTCGACCCTTTAATGACCTATAACTAAGTCCAAACTGAGTTAAAACACAACTAATTATAAAAACTAATCCTATAATACATACTTAAGAATAAAATAATTTCTTATGTATGAGTCGTAACATTTATGAATCCCCTATTATATGCAAAGGAGATTAAGTGAACTTAAAGTACCATAAATAACCTATTTAATCTCATTTACAGGAATATAAAGTCAAAAGAAAATTAATTTACATGCATATTTAGGAAACTTTTATTCAAAGAATGTTAATAATGCAAAGTAATTAAAGACCACATGATTCGTTCAACTCTCCAATTAAGATAATAAAGTTTTATAAAGGCATAATACATTTGTGCCCCTTGTACTTGTCACCATTTATTAGTTTGACACCTCTTACAGTTTTTTCATTTCAATAACTGAACTTTCCTAAAATGCAATTTTAAAACCCATATCAACACATACAACATGAAATAATGAATCAACATGTGTCACATCTTAACGATTTGACTGAACAAAAACTGCAAGTAGAGGTGCCAAATTAACAAAATGTGGCAAGTACAAAGGGTGGAAAATGTATCATTACATTAAATTAGTGCAGTTTAAGTGAGTTTTAAGTGTTAAAATGGCAAAACTGTAATTTGAGGTGTCAAATTGATAAACTATGCTAAGTACAGGGGGTCACGTATGTATTATGCCTTTTATAAATTATTCATTTTGGACCAAAATGAAAATGTATCTAAAAATTTTATAATGTAAGAAAATAATGAAATGTTATAACCAAATAAAAGTATACATATAAAGCATGGTAATGATGAGTATTAATAAAATAGTGTTAGTCAACTGATTGATAATTTTCTTAAGAACAGCGCATAGATTTAATATGCCTTTAGGCCAAATTTATGTAGTTCAATATGTACGCATACAGACTATATAGTTTTTTGAGATACAATTTGTGTGAACTATGTCATTGAGTTACAGTGATACATGTTAAATGGATCCACGCTATAGTGTGATGAGATATGATATTATAGTGATGATATATGATATATAATGATAATGTGAATGCAAAATAATAAGCTTTAATGTCAAATTTTATAAGGAATAGTACATTCAACATGATTGAATAATACAGAGAATGAGTTATGTGAAAGTGAAATTAAACCAACATTGTGCCAAAAGAAACTATACTTGAGAATCACAAAACTTGAATAAAAAAATATATTACATCCGAAGTAAAATAATAAAATAATTTATAATATGTCAAACCTGGATATTTGATTTTGGTTGAGCTCTCTTTATTATTAATATTGTTTATACTCATTGTGTAATTTTCTTTACTCACACTCACTTTTCTTCTATTTTCCAACATATGTGTTGTGTATATTTTTGCTTGTATAGCTAGAAGTTATTTTAGATGTAGTACAGTGGGCCATGATGACTTATGAGGTGACCACGACCGAGACGTTTGTAAAGTTTAACATATGTCATGATGTAGATGTAAAGCATACCTTTCATGTAGCAATCGAGCCTATAGAAGCATGAATTTGCATGTTTGTTATTCGTGAGGAGTACCTTGATAGTGTATGTACCACCATTGGATTTTTCTACTAGACTTCCAACGATGTACATGTCACATTGACTTGGATCTAAATTTTGATCAGCACACCTATTTTCTCTTTTTAGTTGACGTCGATTCCACCCTTAATGCTATGTTTATGAGCTTTTTGTCATGAGTTTGGGTGTTGTTTATGAGCCTATGACAGTGATATGCATGATTAGAGATGCACATCTAGTCTCAAAGTGAGACTTAGAGAAAGGGTTATCATAGTCACATAGTGTTGATATTCAAATTTTGATGGTCCCTCAAAAATCCGATGATAAAGGATTCCTGTCAGTCAAACAGGGGGAAAGCTCCTTGAAGAGCCTTTCCGAGCATGCTCAGACTGAGTTAAAAACCCAAAAATAAATAAAAAAGAAACCAAAAATAACCATATAAGAACCAAAAGGCCAAATTAGGCCCAAAAAAGGACCAAAGGAATAGGAAAGGCCCATCTAGATGGATCAACCCACGAGTGTGGGTCACCACCCACACCCGTGGGTCATTTGACCCACGAAGCTCTTACATGGGTCATTTAACCCATGCGTGTGGGTTCAAGCCCAGTCTCATGGGTCATGGACCTAAGAATGAATGGCCCAAGACCGTGGGTCGAAGACCTTGAAATATAAAAATTCAAAAAATTACCTTTTTGGAGGATTGGTTCATTTTTTAAAAAATCCTCTCTTGGAGAGAGAATTCCATACCACTTTGGACGATTTTCTCTCTCTCTCTCTCCCTCTCCTAAAGCAATTGGAGACTCATTTTTCCCTAAACACTCAAATCAAAAATTACTACTTCCTTAGGATTTCGACCCATAAATCCAAATCGAGCCCAACTAAGTCAAAGCATGCTACAAGGGTAATTACCCGATCCCTCCGATGACCTCCCAATTATTTTTAATTAAAAATCATTTTTATTGCATTTTTCTCCTTCTTCTTCTCATTTCTTCCATTTTTTATCATTTCTTGCATTTTATTCATTTTATCTTGAAGATTTATTATGTTAGTGAAGTTGTGATTTTTGTGGTGATCTTGAAGTTTGATTATAAGATATGTTGGAGAAGTGGGTAGTTCGAGTGAATCCGAGAGTGTTTGCATTCATTTCTTGCATTTTTCACTATTTTTGCATCATTTTTCCTTTTATGTAAAAAATGGGTATTTTGGTGTAAAGTTAATATTTTTATTATTGTTTTTGCACTTTATTTATTTATTTTTATTCATTTCTGTATTTTTATTTCTTTTAATTAATATTTCTACATTTTT
>CATIWM010624137.1:0-21831 GCA_949671775.1 Mallotus repandus
ATTTTCTTTGTTTTCTATAGGTTAAAAATACCATTTTTATATATTTATGGAGAGTGGTTTTTGATTATTTAGCTATTTAAATTTTTTTCGTTCACTTATATAAAGTTTTTGTTGAAATAATTTTTTTAATTATTTTTAAAATTATTGTAGTATTTGGTATATTCTTATAATTATATTTTTTTTCAAAAAAATACATTTCATTTTTAATAGTTGAAATATATGGAATTTTTTTCATTAAATCAATACATACTTTGGTAGTTAAAGAATGAGTCAACAAATGCCAATGACAACTAATTAAAGTATTTTAAAGGATTAAAAGTACTGCTTATATAAAATTTGAAAGATTAAAATGTTGTATATTTTTTTTATCTATAAATATAAAATATTTATTTAAGTTTGTTGGTTATAGTAAAATTATAATTATAATTGATATTTTATAAATTCTAAAATAAAAATATTTATTTTTATATTTCGATAAAATATTATAATTTATAATTTATAGTTGTAAGTCTATTTAAATTTTATTAATCTCACGAATAATATTTAAAATTGAGATAAAAATTTAAAATATAAAATTTCACTTAAAAACTATATAGTTTAATATTTGACTACAAAAAAAAAAAACCATTGACACAAACAAAAATAAAATAAAAATTCAAAAAATTTCACTCATGGTACCCAACTTTTAGGAAAAATCTCACTATGGTATCTCACGTTTGATGAAAGTTTCATTATAGTGATGTGTCAGGCCACGTGGTGCTACATCACCAAAATGTGACACGTGTTACCATGTCAGCACCACGTGACATGTCACATCATCAGCTCAGCCGGAAATCAGCTTCAGGTACTTTATTGATAATAAAATGAAAGATTATACGATTTAACATTACATTTTAAAATATAGATACCATGATGAAATAATGACAAAACCTTGAATACCGTGAGTGAAAATTACCCGATACGGTTGTGCCTAAGTCTGAGATTTTCAAAAAGCAAAGAGCACATAGTCATCTGTTGCCAACTGTCAATCAAAATTTTAAATTTTGAATGCCATTTTTTAGGTGGATATAAATTCATATTTTTTCCATTTTGGAAGGTAGCTAGGTTCTCTGATAGCCATCAGGAGTATTATTTTTTTTATTTTTAATTGATTATCAATTCTAGTTCTTTTGGATTCAACTCTTGATTGAGTGGAGTATATTAAAAAAAATAAGGATTTGCAGCTGTTCATTTCAATTGAGAAAGAAGTAACAGGGGTTTTTCTTTTCTTTTATCATTTCTTAATTGCTCATTACTGATGACTATGATTTTGGTTGTATTCTTTGTTTCTTATTCTTCTTTTTCAATTAACATATGTGGTTAAATTATTTAGTTAGGCTTTTTAAATTGGCTTAACAAGGAACTAAAAATGACTCAAATTTTGAATCCATAGATAATTAATCTTTAGTTAGATTTTATTAATAGGATGAGTAATAACTTGATTTTTATTTGAATTAGTTGAGAAACAGTTAAATGGTTAATGTTGCATAGAAGTTTGGATTTAATTTGAACATATTTGATCATTCAATTTGGTGAGAACTTAATAATTGATTAGTCAATATATTCATTTAATTATGAAAATACTTGCGAAAGAATTTCATAATTTTAGAGGTACTTGCAAACTGATTGAATATCATAAACGATATAAGGTTTAAACATGATCTTTTGATGATTTGAGCTAAGGATAAAAATTATAACCTATGTTAATGCACATTAAATTCAAACTACATACATTCTGTTTATTTTACTGTTTTAATTTACACTTGAATAAATTTCGATTGTCTGAACAAATAACTAGCCAAGAGTAATTTGACATTTAAAAGATAATTTACTATTTTAATTTAAATTTATATAAAAATTACAAATTAATTATATTCTTCAATATTTTATATTTAATTTTTAATTATTTTTCAATTAAATATTCATTCCTAAAAAAGGAAATTTTAAATTGAATTTTTGCTAATTTATGTTTTATGTATTGGTCAATATATAAAAGTTTTGTAGTAAATTAATTAAAAGATTTTTTTTAAAAGCTAATTTAACTAGATTTGCTAAGTTAATGGATATATTAGCCAGAAAACTTATTTATGAGTTGATTGCCCATCGCATTCAAATTTAGGAAGCAAATTGGTACCTCTTTTTTGCCAAAAGAAAATATATACTCCCTATGTTTCTAAATAATTGTCGTTTTAAAAGTCTAATTTTGTTTCTAAATAATTATCGTTTTAAGTCACCAATACATTTTAACTACTTTTTTTCCTATTTCACCCTTATTTAATGTAAGAGAATTAATTGAATAGATATCTATTCATTTTAGAACTCTATATAAAGTTAATAATTATTATAAGGGTAATATAATATTTTATATATTTATTAAATACATTGCTTAATCTTTATGAAGAATTTTAAACGATAATTATTTAGGACCAGAGGGAGATTAATTAGGGATAATTACATTTTTAATATTTCAATTTCTTAATTTTTGCTATTTTAGTATCTCAACAATTTTTTGCTCAATGGAGGACTGAACTTCCTAAAATACAGCAATGTATCCTCCCTTGCCAAAGTGATGACTCTGCACCAACAGAACCTACTTCTATGTGACATGCACGCCACCTCACATAAAAATATTGTATGGACAAAAATAATCATCCTCCTCGATCATCTCCTTGGCTCCCTTTCACGTGACTTCTTCTTCTCTCAATCTTCTAATCTGCTATTCTTCTGCAGTAACAAAGTCAGGCAAAACGGATGTGCAAAAAGCGACCACCAAGATCATGACAAGGATTTCTATTCAAAAATTCAAAAGCATATTGGGCATGATTAAATTAAAAAAAAAAGAAATAATAACACAAGCATCATTATCATCAACTGCATACACACCTTTCACTTTTCCAAAACTACGACATTCAAATCCTATAATTTCATATGAAATTCCAATAGCTGGTCCACAATCTGCTATATAAAGATTAGGGTTTAGTTGCCTATGAACTTCCTTAGGCTTGGTAAATCAAGGTCGGTTATCGAGTTAAGAGGACGACTATACCTTGTCTTTTTCGTAATGCACACTTTTATAGCAATAATCCAACATGCAATTACAAACGCATAACCACATTATGAAATTACTAGAAGTTTATTGTTCCTTGTTTAATACAAATAAATTTAAAAACCTCGGAGACTGTAAATAATTTTCAATTAAAAATGCAAATGCAATGTCTAATAAAATTACCAGCGAAACAAGAGGAGGAAGAGTGGAAATAATTCCTTGCAATTTATCCATGGTGTAGTCTGTGTGGCTCTTGATAACCTTGTCTTGAGGATGATACTCATTATCGATAATGAGTGAACCATTAATGGCTCTCATTTGAAACAATGAATTGGTTACTAATCGACTTAACCTCAGTTGATAGTGAAATAATACAAATTCATTTCTGATTTAACTTCCGATAAGGATAGATTTTTTACGAAGTGCTTTTGAAATGACTGCGACCACCACGACTCCACCAGAGACCGTGAACATTAACATCAATCCCGAGAAAAAGAGCGAGACCTAGATTCTGATTCTTACAGCCACTATCACTGTCACCACCACGACCAATTGGAGAATGACCATCACAAATTATCGTTATTATCGAATTGCGAGGATAGAGAGAGATATGGAGATCATGAATCATCAAAACTGATAAAAGATTGAGAGAGGAAGAAGTCACATAAGAGGAAGGTGATTGAGGAGAATGGTTATTTTTGTCCATTTATTATTTTTATGTGAAGTGGTGTGTATATCATAGTGAACTAAGTCCCCTGGCAAGGAGAGATAAACCAAAAACACCAAATTATTGTTATTTTAAAAATTTTAGACACTCAATTGAACAAAAAATTGATGAGATCGCCAAAATAATAAAAATTAAAAAACTAAGACAACAAACGCAATTATCCCTGTTAATTAAAGGAAATTGATACTTTTGCTCCATAAGTATCTATCAAATCAAATAAAGTAATGAAAGTATAATTATGTGGAAACATTGAAGTCAAAATATCATATAAAGCCTTTGTTAAAAAAAATCAGATAAAGCCAATGTACTGATGTAAAGCTTAGTTTTACTAGTTTATCAAACTTAATTTAAGATGTATTTATTTGTCTTTTGTATTTTCATTTTATTTGATAAATACATCTTACACTATGTTAAATTTCTGTATTTTTAATTTTATAAGCATTGCATTTTTATTGTTTTCGAAAACGTGCACCAAATAATACTTTTTGAAAGAAAAATGTTAGAAAATAACTACAAATAGCTCATTGAGCCCTTACAACTCATAATATCTTATTAAAAAATAAAATTATCGTTCAAAATTGCTCAAAAAATTATTTGATAATAAATTAAAACAAATTTAATCCTTCACTCAAAGCCAAATTCACCTAATAAAGAAAAAGTATTAGAGTTTGATATAAAAGACACATTTTATCTAGTCCAATTTATTTTAGGCTCATTGGTCTAAAAAATCTAAATCTTTTTGACTTGTTGTGATTTTAGTTAAAATCTTGATAAAAAGGTTCAAATTTGACAAATTTATAGCAGTTATAATTTAAAATTGAGTGTAGAACTGTTGACATGCTATCTTATATATAGTATTATTGGTGTGAGGCCTATTGTCATTATCAATTATTTTTATAATTTATAAAAATTTGAAAATGCATATCATATATTTAACATAAAATATATTAATCTAATTACTAAATTATGTCAAAATAAAATAATATTTACATAATTAATAACTAATATTTAATTTAATTAATAAAATATTTACATAATTTTATATTTAAATATAAAATTTTAAATTTGTATTATTTATTTAATACTAAAATACATCAATGTAATTAATAAATTATTTTAAAAATAAAATATTTCATATGGTTAATAACCATAAGTTTAGTAAATAACCATAAATTTGGTAAAACTAAATATATGTCTATACATGTATACAAAGTTGAAAAGCATTAATACATGTATTAAACTTAACTTTCATGCATCTAAAATTTAATGAATAATATAATGCCAATAAAATTTTTAATACATGTGTTAATATTTTTTTAATTTTAATAATACTTTTAGTTATTAATTATGTAAAGATTATTAAATAATTAAAAATTTAGTAATTAGATAAATATATTTTAACGTTAAATGTATGATATATATTTTTTAATTTTTATTAATTAAAAAATTGATAATTTAAATATTATAATTAACAACTAATATTACATATTTAGTAATAAAACATAACGTATTTTGAAAAATTAAGATATTTATTCCAACATTAAAATTTAAAACAAAATTACTACAAATTGAAAAATGTTTCACCTTTTTATGCAAATGTTTGGTTGATGTAGCAATAGGCTCTACATCAATAGTGCCACCTAGAATGCGACACCAGCACTTCTATACTCAATTTTGTGCTATAATTGCTACAAATTTGTCAAATTTAGACATTTTTGTTAAAATTTTAAAAGTGAGCTAAAATCACTACAAGTCAAAATAGATTTGGATTCTTTAGACCATTTGCCCTTCATTTTATAAGTTCTTACTACAGTACAAACATTTGTATTTATGCAAATGCTCATTTTACCTACTATAATAAGTGAACGACCAACTGTAGTAAGTAATGTTAACTATACTTTGTAATGTATAAAAAAATTCTATTGTCGGCTTCTCCACTATCCTAGTATAGCACACTCCTAGTGCCTCACTATCTTATTTCCTTAACCCAAACCACACACAGAGTAACGAATAAGAAGAAGAAGCAATGCCAACAATGTTTTTTCTCCTCTTCATTGTCTTTTTCTTCTTTTTCTTTTATGTTTCACACTCTTTCTGGTGTTCTTTTTGCATACTGCTCGCCGTCTTTACCACTGTTGACTCCGCTGCCACCACCTCTTTCAAAGGTATTCTTTTGATAGTTTATTGAAATTTGAGGGAAAGCTTTTGCTCTGCTTTTCAACTTTATTGTGTGTTTTGCTTCTGCTACTGCAAAAATTGCAAGGATAAAATTATTTTGTTAATTTTTTGATAAAAAAAATATTTAGAATTTAGAGATGGAGAAGAAGCTGTGAGTTTGTTCATTTGATTTTTAGGGTTTAATAATTTCTTCAATTATATTTTATGATTTGTGCAATTAGATTTATGCTTGTAGTTGAATTTGATTTTAATTAAATAATCCATTTGTTTTATTTAACAAAGCTTATTATTGAATAACTAGTAAAGTTACTCGCACTTTGCTGCGGGTAACTAAAAACAAACTATATAATGTAAATAATTATAGAAAAATAAAAATAATAAAATTAAAGATTAAAAAATAAATCTAATATGGAAATATTTTATTGGAAATTGAAGTACTCATAAATAATAAAGTTGTTTTTAAAATTATCCAAAAAAAAGTGAAAGGTTTTTTTCATCTATAACACAGACGAAGGGAACTTTTTGGAGTAGAATCATTCGGTTTGGTCGTCAGCACTGGAAAAACTAGGAGCAAGGTTTTTTAATACAAGAATCATAAATCAATATATAAATTACTCAATGGATACAGATGTGATAGGCAATTCAATCGCTGACTGCAGGTCAACTTAAAAAATAAAGGGAAAAGATCCAAAAATGATACTAATGTTTATCTCAATTCTCACATTGGCACTTTATGTTTTTCAAAGTCCAATTATGACCCTAAATTTCCTAAATCTACTGCATTTAAACACCGCATTTAACAGTGTTACAGTTTTTCGTTGAAATTAAGGGACAATGTCAAAAAATGACCCTTTTATTTACCTTAATTCCCATTTTGGCACTTTATTTTTTTTTCTCAAAAATAAATTTAAATTTAATATTTTATTTTTATTTTTATTTAAAATTTTAAGAATAAATAATTTAAGTTTCAAATCCTAATTATTTTATATAATTTAAATTTCAATACATATAAATAAAAGTATGATTTAAACTAATTATTTTATTTTTATTTTTTCATATATCCCATCATTTTCTTAAAAAAAAGTAACTATTTTAATATTTATTATTGATTTTCGTTGCCAATTTTTTATATTTTCCTATTATTCTAGTAGAGTAAAAAATAACTACATATTAAAATAAAATCATATAGTATAAATAACATAAATATTAATTTATTTATTTATAATTAAAGTATAATATGTGAGTTTAATATCACATAAAAGATTATAATAAATATAAAAAATATTCAACCAGTAGCTTTAAAAATAATTTATTTTAATTCAATTTTCAAAATAATTAAAAATTAAATCTCAAATAATTTATTATTAAAATTTAAAATAAAAATAAAATTATCAAAATCTTAAATTTAATTTTTTCAAAATAAAAATATATAGTGCAAACATGAAAATTGGAGCAAACATATGGGTCATTTTTGGACATTGTCCCTTGATTTTAACAGAAAAATTTAACACCATTAAATGTGGTGTTTAAATGCATTAAATTTGAAAATTTTAGAGTCATAATTGGACTTTAAAAAATATAAAATGATAATGTGAGAATTGAGGTAAATATTAAGGTCATTTTTGGACATTTTTCAAAAATAAAAGGATAAAAAAAGGACTTAAAAATAAAAACTGGTGAGGCTTTTGTCAAAGAAATGAGACTGTTTTGAAAAAGTGCAAAATTTATGAGTGGCGGCTGGTAGCCTTATCTTTGCATGCTAAGGGACATAGTGTCATTTGTACTTTTTTTTAAGTGGTTCATACTTATGTTTTGCCCATTTAAACCCAACAAATGATATTGTTTTTGTAAAGTTTAAGTGTATAAAAGATAATTATTAAAAGCTGTGGGGGCACGCACTTCACTGTAGATAAATAGTGAATTGCGTGTCCCTATATATATATATATTTCTTTCTGTGTGGATTGGCTAAGGGTTTAGCACGTTTGAATATTCAAACTTCCTGATTAACAAAATTAATGCTTGTAATTGAATGATCTAATGATTAAATTGATCTGATTTGATCTGTTGTTATAAATGGGTCTGACTAATGAACTTGCCGTTAACGGAAAATTAATTTTACAAATTTTTGAAACCGTTAAGGATAAAATTCACATTAAAATTTTTTTGAAATGTGTTATTTAAAAGTGGTATAAAAGGTTGAAATTTTGTTATGTAATTTTTTTTTAAAAATTCCGTACAATTGGGCCTAAAGCCCAGCATAGATTGGAAGAAGACCTAGCGGAGCGGTGCAATCCTTCAGACAGCACAATACATGCAAACGAGTTTTAAAGGAATCCTATTGGTCAATTGGCGTGGAATAGCATCACATCGCCACGTACACTAACGACCTCTGTAAAGAAGCATCTGGAGTTTTAGTCAACACCTCGAAAACTATTATAATGCGCGCCCGTTTCAACCTCCTTCAATTCCCTCGCATTCGATACTCCACGCAGCAATCGATTATTGGCCCGCTAAGATCCATCTACCGCAGAAAAAAGATGAATTCGAGCTATACATTGTCGATAGTCGTATTTCTGTGTTTATCTCTGGTTCTGTTAACGGAAGAAGCGAAAACTTTCGACCCTTACAAGGTAAACTGAAATTAATTGTTTGCACTGTAAGTAAAATTTGTTCGAATTTGTGATTCGCTCATGTCAAAGCAATTTCAGAATTTAATTGTTATAAGCAGTGTTCTTGGATTTGAGTGAATATTTCAATCCTTTTGTCTTATCTCAGGTTTTTTTTTTTTTTTTTGAGGTTTGAACTTGGCCTGTGGACTGTCACTGATGTAAATTTTGTGATAAAGAGAAATCTTGTAACTGGATTGGCCAAATTACACCAAATTTGAATTCTTGTTAAGTGAAAAATTATGTATTGAGTTATTGTTTTTGGGTGATTGCGTCTGTGTGTTACTATAGCAAAATTATAATCAATCAGTATATTGATTGCATTCTTCTACTTTGTAATGGTTGAGGTTATATTTGAATTTTGTTTATCTAAAATTTTCTTATCGGTTATTTGTTTTTGTCAGGTTCTTGGGGTTGACAAAAATGCAAGCCAACGAGAAATTCAGAAAGCTTTCCACAAGTATGTTCTCCCTTCAATTTCTGCTTTTACTGCTGAAAAATCGACACTTTTGTTTGTTGAATTGTAGATTTAGTTACTTTCTACTCTAGATACAGTTATTTTGTTATGTTTCTGAATGTATGAGAAGTGAGAACAATTTATATTTCATTGTTTTTTTTTTGCATCATCTGTTTTTATTTGTGTTGTTCTCCATATGGCATTAACACTGTCTAGATGCACTCATTGACTATTTATTGATAAAAATCTTGTAGATTAATTTGCCATTGTCTTGTCGTGTTTGAATATTCTATGTTTCAGATGATGCTTTAAAGGGTCTGGTGTAGGTTTATGCACTTAGAGAAACATAGAGAAGTGGCACCCGCATGTTTCCATGTTATGTTCTCATAATTTCTCATCCTTGATTAACCAATTTTTTTTGCAGGCTCTCTCTTCAATATCACCCAGACAAGAATAAAAACAAGGGTGCTCAAGAGAAGTTTGCTGAGATTAACAATGGTAAGTGTCTAATCACCTGCTCACTCATGTTATTGCTGAAGCGCTAGCAATGTCAATGTGCAAACAGTTTATGAGTTTTCATTTAATATTGTTTTCACTGTTTGCTTTTTGATCTTACCTGATGAGTTACAATGTTGAACTAAAATTTCTGAAGATAATCCTCTGGGTATGAGAAGATCATGTCGTTATCCTTAGATCAATCACTATAATAACTGGATTCCAATTTTCTCTATTTTTGGCATGGTTATTTATTGCTGTCTGTTTCTTGTTGTTATGATAACTTCTGCTGTCTTGTTTCATCAGCATATGAGATACTATCAGATGAAGAGAAAAGGAAAAATTATGATTTGTATGGAGATGAGAAGGGCAATCCTGGATTTGGTGCTGGCTATCCTGGCAACCAGGATGGATATACTTACTATACTAGTAGTGGACAGGGGCAAAATGGGTTTAACTTTAGACCAAATGAATGGCAAAATATGGGGGGGCAAGGAGGTTCAAAATCATTCTCATTCTCCTTTGGTGGCCCCAGTTCTCAGAATTCATTTGGTTTTGGCCTGAATGATATTTTCTCCAATCTTTTTGGTGGTGATGTTGGTGGTGGTCATTTTAGTGGCTTCAGAGGTTCTGCTGGGTCTCAGTCTGGTTTTCAATCTGGCTCTAGGACCTCCCCTAAGAGAATCAGGCCAATAAATTCTAAAGCCTTTAAGAAAGAAATTGTTGACCAAGGGATGACTTGGCTTTTGTTATCTTATAATCCATCACTGAGGGCTAGTCATTATCATGAATCAATTATACTGGAGGTTGTTGATTCATTGCAAGGAGCTCTAAAGGTACTTGGCATTGCTTTTCATCTCTTTCATTTAAGTATCTGTTGATCATTTAATATACTCACTCTCTCTCTTTCCTCTTGCAGGTGGGGAGCATAAACTGTGAAACTGAAAAGTCTTTCTGTAATGAACTCGGCATACTCCCCCATCAAATGCCAAGGGTATTTGTGTATTCATACAAAGCAAGTGATAAGGGTTCTTTGGTGGAGTACAGTGGTGATTTGGTTGCTGGGGATTTGAAAACCTTTTGCCGAGATTACTTGCCAAGGTTCTCAAGGCGGATTGACCTGAAAAACCTTGAATCTTTTTCCAATAGCAGGGAAAAATTACCCAGAGTTTTGCTTCTTTCCACCAAAAAAGATACACCTGTGATTTGGCGTGTCCTTAGTGGCTTATATCGCAAACGCTTCATTTTTAATGATGCAGAGGTATGTTATGGCCTGTTAGTGAGATTAATTAAATGATGCACAGTATGTTTTTACTCAGAAATTTGATGGTGTGATTTTTCATTGAACTTTAGGAAGCTTGAGAAGAGCTTTGTGTTTAATTGAATGTATGCTTACTGTATTGTTTTATTTATTGTTTATTTGATTTCATAAAATGCTTATCTAGGTTCATGATGTGAGTGACCCATTGGCAAAGAAGTTGGGAGTTTATGCACTTCCAGCTATAGTTGGGTGGTTATCAAATGGGGAAAGGCATGTCTTGAAAGCAGGGATTTCTGTGAAAGATTTGCACTCTGCAGTTCATGATCTTAGTGCCGTATTTGATGATTTTGATAAAAAGAATAAGAAGACAGCATCAAGTCAGGGCAGAAGGCAGGATGATTTTGTTGAGAAACAGGTGCCTTTATTGACAGGGGACAATTTTGAAGCTCTGTGCGGAGAAAAAACCCCGGTTTGTCTGATAGGTGCTTTCAGATCTTCAAAAGCAAGGGAGAAGCTGGAATCCCTCTTAACTACGGTATGTAAAAGTTTTCTAACATGGGACAATTTTATTTTATTCTTTTATGAAAGAATAGCAGGTCTAATATAGTTTGCCTTCACTTGAAAAGACAGTTTTCAAAACACTGAACTTTGTCCTTTATTTTGTCATTATAACGAACATGGTACTCTTGGATTAGAGCTGAGCTACTGTAGGTCTGAATTTTTATAAAAGTATATTGACTAATGAGAAACTGATTCTTCTAAAAGTAATGCCCATTGCCACAGCAAAAGATCCTCCTTGTCTCTCCCCGCCTCTTTTTTTCTCCAAGTGGATGGGATGCTGTTGGATGATTCAGTTTTATATGTTTGATTACACATAAGTGTTTGAAGTAGTTTATTTTCTGTGAGAAACTTGAGAAGTCCTAATGCGGAATCTAATATAATACTTAAGTGAAAATTATGAAAGAGAGTTTGAAGTATGGTGAAAGAAAGTTTGAAATACGGTTTATGACTAATTTTCTTGTTTTCTGCATGGTTGTGTGCTCTTAGGTCTCCCAAAAACAATTGTCAAGGCAACGGCATGCAGCCTCAGGCTCTAGGGATACCATTTCCTATACTCTGTTAGATGCTAACAGGCAACAAGGATTCTTAAATGCATTTGACAAACAAGGATTCAAATCAGCAGATAGGTTATTTTTGGCCTACAAACCTCGAAGAGGGAAGTTTGCGGCATTTGCAGGTGAAATGACTGCAGAAAAAATAGAAGGATTCATTAGCTCTGTTATTAGTGGAGATACACAATTCACCCAAGTACGGCAGAAGCCAAAGGTCAGATGAGAGCTAAGCATAAGTTAACAAAATTGTTTATGTATGTAAATAGCGGATAGAGACAACATCATGATTGCTTGATAATATGTTCAGGGTAGGGATTTGCAAATAGCATTTCTTGTACCTCTAGTATAGCAGGCAAACCAGCATTGGTCATCTTGCTGAAGTGCCAGTTTCTAGTACCAAATGAAATGTAGGTGGGGAAAAATCCATTTGGTCTTTTTGCATTTTTGTTATACACCACCTTCATATTTATCGTAATTGTAAGAGTTTCCCTTTAGGTTATTGTTAATATTTAATTTGTATTCTTGATCTTGAGCTTCAGCGTTTTGTAGACCTTGTTTTACCTTATTCTTATTAAAGCCGGAGGAGCAGGGGAGGCAAGTCCTTTCTTTGGCGTTTTTGTTTTTCATTATTTTTATCCATGTTCAATGGGAAGTTTTTTTATTGTTGCCTACTCATCGTTTGAGATTTTTTGTAGGCGTGTACTTTTGTGGAGAAAAGTCCAAAAAAAAAAAGTAAAAAATTATTTCGAACATTTTAAATTTGTGTTTAGTTTTTGGGATTTTGCTGATATTTTTATATGATCGTTGACAATTTTTTTTTGAGAAGTAAAAAATATTTATTATATTTTGCGTTTTTTTAGTTGGGGGAGGTGCTGGTGGGGTTCAAGCCTCTAAGGCAATTTATCATTTTATGGTAAAAAAAACTTTATTTTCCAATTTAGGGTAGTTTTGAAAGTTATTTTTATTTTGTAGTATTTTAATTTTTTTATTAAAAAAATCTAAAATGCTATTTAGAGTAGTATTTTTACAAGAAGATAAAAAAAATTCAGGTCAAAATGTTACTTTTAGTAGTGGAATGGGATCTAACTAGCAGACTAAAATTTCTCTTTTCTGAAGGGACCTAACATATAGACCAATATTTTCTTTTCACATTTTATCCTCTCATTTAATAATAATAATAATAATAATATAAAGTAAAATTAATAATAAATAATACTATTATTAATAATATTTTTTATTTATATTTTAATTAATTATTTTCAATAAAAATTTTATTTTTTAATTAATTTTTTACACATATTCTGCATTCTTATTTATATTTTAATTAACTATTTTTAATAAAAAAATTATGATTATGATTAATTAATTAGTCACTCATTAATTTTTTTATTTTGCATGCCAACCAAAACAATTTTGTATTGCTAAAATTGTGATTAATTTTTAATTTTTAATTTTTTGTTTATTATTATTATTATTATTATTGTTATTATTGTTATTATTGTGTGGACGTAAAAAAAATTGAGATGCCCGGATGGCGCAAAAAATTAAAATTAATAATAACAATGTTATAATCATTATAATATTAAATAAAAAATAAAAAAATAATCACAATTTTTACCATGCAAAATTGTTTTGATTGGCCATGCAAAATTGTTAGATTTTAATTTTTTATTTTTTATTTTATTATTAATTTAATATATTATTATTATTATTATATTTGTGTGAACAAAAAAATTGAGATGGCCAAAAAAATTCATGTTTGTCTGGCCTTTGTTGGACACAAAAAAAAAATTTCCTTGTCCATTTCACTAATTATGATATTATTTTTAATATTATTATAATTAATTAACTATAATCATTATATTATTAAAATAAAAAATAAAATATTAAATATTAAAAATTAATTATAAATTGATAAATAAAAATTTTTTTAACCATAAAATTGTAAATTGCCCCATAATTTAATAATTAGTTACTAATTATAATATAAAAAAGTTAGCATAATCATTAGATAATTATATATACAATAATCAAATCAGTATCACATCAACAAAAAGAAAGGAAAGTGCTGGCAATCATTCCACTACTTCCAGTAGTGGAATAGTTATTTTCTCTCTTACTCACCTCCACGTCAGCTAAAAACACCATAAAATAATAAATTGCCTGAGCCTCCACCTGTGCTTCCTTAGGTAGGAGGCTTGCCACTCAGGCCTTTTGGCCTAAGTTATTATATTTTGTGTTAAATAATAAAAGAAATAACAAGGTTAATTGGTTGAAATTTTTAAACATAAAATATGGAAGTGTTATAAAACAAAATTGTAGGACTTAAATGGAAAAAATATAAAACTACTTTTTATACTTTTCACAAAGAATATTCCTTAAAAACAAAAATGGCAGGCGTTCAGTGACAAAACGTTCGCGCACGTATGCATGCAGCCCGTGCGACAACGTCAGCGCGTCCTTTACCATTTTTTAGTTGTCCAGTGGACTAGAGTCCACTAATCAGCAATTTGCTGATTTGTACCACCAAACTCTCTTCTGGTTTCTGGAAACCGGCGGTTACTTTCGCCTCATTGTTTTTGCAACTCATTGTTGTGGTGCCGTTTTAGAAGGTTTTATTTATTTATTTAGCTACTAAATAATGAAACAAGTAACCAATATCAGGATTAGGAAAAGTGGGGCACAGCTAAGATCAATGCCGACATTGCATTTTTTTTTTTAAGAGAAAAATAAGCTACAGCAATTACATCTTAATTCATAGGTAATTATTTATGTTTGTTTGTTTTAAAAAATAGTAACTTATTTTATTTTAACAAAAATTATTTTAATTTTTAAAATATGAAGAGATTGTCAATTTATTACGAAATAATACCTTTTATAAATACAAAATTAATATTTTCTATTAATTTAATATTATTTTTATTACTTACGATATGTTTTTAATTAAATTTTTTATTTGTTAAAATAGACTATATTTCAAAAAATTTATTTTTATGATAACAATTTTTTATGGTGTTAATACCATTATATTAATTGAAAATGTTATTTTTTAAAATTGCAGTTTCTGCAAAAATGGTTTCGTATTTTAGGAAGTTAATTTTTTTACAAATATGAAAATTATTATTATTATTTTTACTAACTATCATTATTTTATACTAATTTAAATTATTTTTAAAATATATAAATATTGAAAAAATTTATGTAAATATTTTAAATTTAAAACAATTTAAATTATTTAAAATTTTATAAAAATATAAAATTAAATTGAGAAATCTTGATTTTCATATTTAAAAATTTCTTAGTAATTTTATAATTTTATTTTATTATTTACTTATTATTAAATAAAATATATATCGCTAATAACCATTAGAATCAACTGCTAATTGGCTACTATTTTGTGCTTGCCAGATATAGTCACACGAAAGTAATTGTCAGTAAATTTTTGTTGCTAAGCTCAAAATATCTGTTATATATATATTTGCAATTAGTATGTTGCATGAATTTATGATTAGATAAATAAAAAAATTTATTTTTTTCTATAGGGGGGAACAAAAGAACCTTAGTCATCCGAGCAATCATAGAGAAATCCCATTCTATACCTATATGCTCAGTTGCTAGTTTTCTTTTTACCACTGAAAATTATTCATACCTATGAAATAATTAGGTCTAAAATTATTCAACCAAATGGAGCAAATAAGAGTTATATACGGAATAGAGGGTTTTTAATCAAAAGATTAATGGGTACTAAATGAATTAGTTGGTTTTATAGCAAAGCTTGCCTCACATAAAATACTGCTTCATCTGTTTTTAAATAATTATCGTTTAATGTTTCTTCACATAGAATGTATTTAATATATGTATAAAATATTATACTACCCTTATAATAATTATTAGCTTTATATAGAGTTCTAAAATGAATAGATATCAATTCAATTAATTATCATATATTAAATAAAGGTAAAATAGGAAAAAAAGTAATTAATATGCATTGGTAACTTAAAACGATAATTATGTAGAAGTAAAATTAGACTTCTAAAATGACAATTATTTAAGAACAGAGAGTAGCATTTATGTAATTAAACCAATGAACAATAGTACTTAATGACATTGTTAGCAATTAAAATTAAAAACTTTGCAACTCTAGCCATTTCCATTTTTGAGTCCTAATGTTTTGAAATGACTCCCTAAAGGTTGTGGTTGACAACTTGCTTTTGCCCTTTTACAATTCAAAGATGCCTTCACATGTTATGTTGGAAAACTTACATTAATTCAAAAAAGGGGAGAATTTTAACTTAATTTCGCACTTTATGAAAATTGATGCTCATTTTCTTTCAGAAATTTTTTGTCTACTTACACTAATTATATAATATTTAGAATTCGTTTGTTTCATTAAAAATAAAAGTGAGAATCAAAATTAGAATGAGTGATTTCAATTTCTTGTGTTTAGTTCATTAAAGTCTTATATAGGAATGAGAATGGATTCTCTCATCAATGGGAATCACCCATTCCCCTTGTATGGATAAAAAATGATTTTTTCCCCATAAAATTAAGTCAATTAATTATAAATTAGTCAAAATTTTAAGTATTATCATATATTATTAAAATTTATGAAATATAATATTTTTTAAAATAACGAAATAAATATATAAATTCATAATAATTTTTATTTAATATATTTTCATATATAAATAAGATTAACACTATTTTTTTAAATATTAAATTTGTATAACATTTTTTAAATTTAATTTTTCAAAAACTAATTTATTAAATGTTAGTAAAAAGATAAGTAAAAATATAACAAAAATAATATAAATAAGGATAAATTACATTGTTCCTCTGCATTTTGTCACATTACACTACTTCATACATGACATTTGAAAAAATATTTAATCATCCTTGTATTTTGTCATTTTTGTATTACTTCATCCCCGACAGAGGAACTAATTAGCATTAGAAAAATAAAATACAAGGATGAATAATTTTTTTTTTAAATGTCAGGAATGAAGTAGTGTAATATGAAAAAAACACAGGGAAAAAAATGCAATTCACGCTATAAATAAAAGGATGGGTAAATTACAAAAAAAAATATGACCTTTAACAATTTTTGCAATTTTTTTTTTTTTTTTTGGCAATGTCATTCACCAGCTTTTAAATTTTTACAATTCAATACATCGGTTGAAAATTCGGTGAAACTTTACTGACATAGACACTGAAAAAAATTGAGTCAATCCACGTATGTGCCACGTCAAAACGCATTGTTTTCACTATTTGCAAAAAATACATGACCTTTGATATTTTTTACAATTTAAACACAGCCTATTGATTTTGACAATTTAATACATATTTTTTTATTTTATTTATATTTTTTAATTGATGAATGTAAAGTAAATATTTAAATAATGAAAATTTAAAATTTATTTTTCTAATTAAATAAAATATAAATTTTATTACTTATTTTTATGCAATGAACATTTAATTGATATGTATTTAGTTATTTTAAATTAAATTATTATTTTATAATATTTAAAATATTAAAATATTTAATTTAATCAAATTGTATTGTATTATTTAAATTGACTTACATATTAAACAAATTTTATAATGAAATTATACATAAAATAATTAATAATATATACGTTTTCGTTGAAATCAAATCTTAATTTTTCTTTTATTGATGAATTTACAGTAATTAATTAATATTTTTAATTTTTAATTTTTGATTATTTAATTAATTTTATATTTTTTATTAATTTAAAATTAATTTATTAAGTAAAAATATAAAATTAAAAATATTAATTAATTACTATAAATTCATCAATAAAAGAAAAATTAAGATTTGATTTCAACGAAAATGTATATATCATCAATTATTTTATGTATAATTTAATTATAAAATTTACTTAATATGTAAATCAATTTAAATAATAAAATACAATTTGATTTAATTAATTTTGTATCACTTTGAATATATCAATTAAATGTTCATTGCATAAAAATAAGCAATAAAATTTGTATTTTATTTAATTAGAAAATAAATTTTGAACTTTTATTACTTAAATATTTGCTTTACATGCATCAATTAAAAAATATAAATTAAATGAAAAATAAAAATTATGAATTAATTTGTCAAAATCAATTGGTTGTGCTTAAATTGCAAAAAACGTCAAAGGTCATGTATTTTTTGCAAATAGTCAAAACGGTAAGTTTTGACGTGGTGCTTACATGGATCGACTAAGATTTTTCCGGTGTCCACATCAGCAAAGTATCATAGAATTTTCAACCAGTGTATTGAATTGTAAAAATTTAAAAGTTGGTGAATGACATTGCAAAAAAAAAAAAATGTCGAAATTGCAACAAGCGCTAAAGATTGTGATTTTTTTTGTAATTTACCCTTATTTGTTACTATCAAAAAGGGGAGATTGTTGAACCTTGAGGGGTAAAATAGTCATTTTTAATGGTCACAAGTAATTAAGTAAAATTATATTTAATTTGTGTATTTAAGTGTTTATATTCAGGTAAATTAAAATTGTAATAATCAGATGTGGCACAAGCAATGACAAATGCATCATGACAGTGACAAAAGGGAAAATCGAAGATAAAATTTTTGTGACAAAAGCTGAAGTCAGATTTGGTGAAAAATAATGGAAATCTTCATTATAAGTGGTCATAAGTGAATTCCAATTATTAGAAAAATTTTTCTAGCAAAATTACAAAAATCAAATTTGCAATTTTTATAAAATTTCCAAAGCTAGTCACCACCAGTGTCATGATCATGAAAGTGTGAAAATTCAAAATCCTATCTTAGCGCCCTCGACTATCTTGACCATAACGAATTTTTCATGATCATGACAATGTCGCAGACCTGCTTCTTTTTGGGTGGTTTAAATGACTCTATTTATATAATGTACCTCCAACAACTCTTTTTCTCTATGAGGATATAAATATAACTTTGATTTCAGCTAAAAGGAGAGAAGGAAGTTGGGCAAACACATTAAGAGCCATATTTGAGCATTTAATCTTCAATTAATCCTTCAACCACCCAAATCTTCATATTTAATTCTTGTACTTTTTATTTATCTCAAGAATGTTCTAGAGTGTGGGTTGGTGAGTGTTAAAACCATCATTCAATAGCTCATTAGTGAGATTGAGTGAGTTGGGTTAGGGTTTTAATCACTTGTAAGCTAAGATGATTGTTCTTAGCATGTGAGTTTGAGTGTGAGCGTGAGCCATAGAAAACACTTGGGTTTGAGTGTGGGCCATAGAAAATACTTGGGTTTGAGTGTTAGCCTTGGAAAAATACTTGTAAGCTAAGAGAATTGTTCTTAGCATGTAGGTTTGAGTGTGAGCCTTGTGAAAACACTTAGGTTGGAGTGTGAGCTTTGTTAAAACACTTAGGTTGCAGTGTGAGCCTTGGAAAACACTTGGGTAGCTTTGATTTAAGCTTGTAAGGGTTTGATCTACACCTCGAAATAGATTGATAGTAGATTGAAATTCTCAACTTGTGGTTGAGGAGAAGATATAGGCTTGGAGGGTCGAACCTCCATAATTCCTTGTGTTTTTCTTGCTCTTATCCTTCATCTTTTACTACTCAAATTCAATCTTAAGCTTGCACTTTATTGAAAAATCCAAATTCCCCATATTGCTTAAAAAGCCAATTCACCTCCCTTTTGGCACTTGTGAAATTACAAATGAGGGGGAAGAAAAAGAAGTAAAGAGCAAAAAAAAAAAAAAGGAAAGAAAGAGGAGAAAGAGATAGGATAAGAGAAAAAGAGCGGCTGAAAAAATTTAAAAATAGTAGGATTAAAGTAAGAGAAAAAAAGAGAGGGAGTTGAAAAAAATTGAAAAATGTAGGATTAGGCTTTTTAATTATTTATTTATATAAAACAATTATTTATGGATTTATTTTTTCTCATCCTGTTTCTAAATTATATATATGTATAACAAGAAAAAATGATACAATATAATTTATGATAAGAAAAAATGACAAAAAAATTAATTTACAACATAAAAAAATGAAAATAATAGAGATTGCCCAAGTCTTTATTAGCAAATTCGGAGCTTAGGTGATCAGTGACATTTTGAATAGATATAGAATAGCTTTCAGTTATTAATATATCGTTAACATATATCAAGCAAAAAAGAAAGATGTGTCTATGATTGTAGTATAAAAAGGAAGCATCAATTTTGGAGCCTTGAAAACTAAATTGTTGCAAGCGAAGAGTGAGTCTCTTGAACCATTGACGTGGTGCCTGATGAAGGCAATGCAATGATTTCTTTAATCGACACATATGAGAGGGATACATGGCATGGACAAATCCCGATGGCTGTTGCATAAACACATTTTCTTTGAGATATCCATGTAAAAAAGCATTTGAGACATCTAATTGGTTTGATTGCCACCACAACTAAAGGCAGCGAGCTTAATTACACGACTAAAGGTATATGTGTAGTCAATGTCGGGGCATTGATGAAAGTCCTTAGTAATAAGTCTGGTCTTGTATCGATCAATGGTACCATCCGACATGTATTTGACTCTGTACACCTATTTACAGCTGATAAAATTTTGAGAAAGAGATGGAGGTACAAGTTCCCAGGTGTCATTGGATATCAAAACGTTTATTTCATTGCCCATTGTTTAACGCCATTGAGGAGACTTATTGGCCTATGTAGAAGAAGAAGGTTCACACTTAGGTGTAGTAATGGTAAGGAAGAGGTGGGGTTTTAGAGACCCTGTTTATGAAAATGGTTGCTATGAGATGAGTATGGGTTTGAGGTGGTTGTGTTGATGGAGACGGTGGAGATAGTTGGGACAGGACAATGATATTTGGTGTAGTAGTAGTGGAACTAGGTGAATATATTTGAGTAGATAAGGAGGGAGGGATGGATGTAGGGTGGGACTCTAGTGGTGTTTCGGTTTGTTGGGGATTTTGAGGAGAAGATACACTTGGAGATGTGGTTGGTAACTGAGGTGGTAGGAAGATAGTGGCAGGTGGATCACATGAGACTGGAGCTTGATTCTCATTATCAACTGAAAAAGGAAGGACCTGTTCATCAAAGTTAACCTGCTGAGAGATTAGGATTTTCTTAGTAGCAAGATCAAAACAGTAAAAACCTTTATGTATTTTACTATACCCTAAAAAGACACATTTTTTACTTCTGGAAGCCAACTTATGGGGTGCATATGGTTTTAGCCAGGGATAACAAAGACAACTAAAGATTTTTAAATCATTATAATTGGGTTGTGTTTGAAACAATTTATGAAATGGTGTATCATTATAAAGAATAGCTGTGGGTAGGTGATTGATAATGTAAACAGCTGTATCGAAGGCATAATGCCAATTTTCATTAGCAACATGGGAATGAAAAAGAAGAGCACGACTAGTTTCAACTATGTGCCTGTGTTTGTGCTCCGCACAATTGTTTTGTTCCGGTGTTTTGGGGCATGAAACATGTTGGGAAATACCATTATCAAAGAGATATTTTGTGAAACCCTGAAATTCACTACCCCAGTTGGATTGAAAACATTCAATGGAGCTATTAAAGAATTTTTCAACAATATGTCTGAATTTAATAAAGACATTAAGCACCTCAGAATTTTATTTAACAAAATAAATCCATCAATACTTGCTAAAGTGATCATAAAAAAGCGTATAATAATGATGACCATCCATTAATGTGACTGGGGATGGTCCCCATAAATCAGAATAAATTAGATCAAGTGGACCTTGAACATGAGAAATAGATTTAGAGAAAGGTAATTTAGGCTTTTGCTAATATTACAAGCTTCACAAAGAGTAGTATTTTTATTAGATACAAAAGAAATATTGGAGCGATTAAGAGCCTAGCGAA
>CATIWM010624202.1:0-13271 GCA_949671775.1 Mallotus repandus
TTAATTTAATAGGTTGATAGTTTAATAAATTCTAGGTTTAATTTATTAAAATGGATTTTAGGCCCATAATTTAATTAGACTTTAGGTTAGAATACATTTAGATCCATTTAGTTAATTTAGACATAGACCCATTTAGATTTACTAAAATTAATTTAGACTTAGCCCATTAATTAAAGCCCTATTCCATAAAATGTAGACTTAAGCTCATTTTAGAATTAAAACATGTAGAATTAGATCCATTAATTTAAAGATTTAATAAATTATAGACTTTGACCCATTTTCTTTTGAATTAAAATAAATAGACCTAAGCTCATTAAATTAAAGTTAAATAGGAATTAGGCCTATTAGCTTTTAGGCTCATTTGTAAATTAAAACATGTAGACTTAGCCCATTTAATTAAAATCAATATAGATTAGACTAACTTAGAGATTGTATGCTTTGAATGAATGCATTGTTTGTATGATTTTCATATGACTAGTCGCCTTGGAGTTGTTTGTTAAAATAAGGGTTTGATATGAATTACATGTAAATGGAGAATAATTTAGTAATTAATAAGGTAATTCTAAATGAACATAAGACTAAAAGAAGTTAGTATTCCGTACCCAAAATTCTCTCGGTGTAGTACTAACTCTCTTTTAGAGAATCGAGTTACCACTACTCATAAGTTGTCCCAGTTTTTACCTTGGGTGGTGACTCATCATCTCTATGCCATGTCTTTTTTATATGGTTAGTGTGCTTCCTAAACTCAAACAGTATCGTGGTTGCTAAAAATTTGGGCACGTACTAAACCCCGCCGTCTACAGTGACAACTCAATTAGGGATAAGAGATATTGATTCTACTTGTGTTCTTTAGAATTATTTTATTAATTATTATTTTATTCTTGAATTCATTTTTGCATGTCCCTATTAATCGATGGCATTAGTTTATAGTCCCTTGATTCCACTAGCTTCCTAGGATTGTAAATTGGCTAACAATCATTCTTAGCCTTAACTTAGTTCAAGAGAGATTACCAGGCTCATCTGACCAGAGTTTGTAACTCAAGTCCTAAAAGGGGGTGGTCTTCTCTCGAGTTTTCAAAAGATGTTGAGCCCCTCTAATCTTGGCCTGTAACTCAAGTCTTATAGGAGGGCATCTTGCTAAGGGAACCTTAACCTTTTCACCAGACTAAGCACATAGAGTGGCCTAGTAACTTCCCTTAGGATTTACCCAAATTGCATGTGTTTGTTGCCATAACGTATTTCTATGTATAAAGGTCCGAACCCATACTTTAGAAGTCCATTTGGACTAATAAAGATTAGACTAGACTTTTATACCTAGAAATGTTGTTTGTATGCTTTTATTGCTTTGAGAGATTTGGTGTATACATTGGTTCTTGATATCTCTTGTTGATATTAAGGCAAAGACCAAAAATCCTAGGAAAAGAGACTTGCCATTGAATTCATGTGTGGGAGGAATAAGGTTGGAACGATGTATATTGTCCTTGACTTTGTTACTTATTACTTGACTTTGCATAGTATGTGCATCATGCATGCATACATATATGCATCTTATGCATCATACTAGTACCTTATTTTGTAGCCATTATAGATTCATCTAGGAGAGGTGGTAGACTAGAAAGAATCACTTCAAGTCCACATTTAATAACAACTAGTCACACATTTGAAGAGATGGAATAACAAGAGAGAAAATGGCCCATGGATGACCTGAGAGCTATGATTCAAGATGAATTGAAATAAGCTTTGGCTGGATTAATACCACTTCCTATAGTGGAAATGGCACCTGCTACTACTACTATTCTACTTGCTCCTGCTATTCCACTTGCTGCTATTCCACCCGCTATTATTATTACACCTACTGCCATTGTTGCTGCTGATGATAAGCCTTTAAATTCTGGAGCTTTGGCTACTATGAAAATAAAATTTGAAGATGTTGAAGATTACTTGACATAGAAGGCAATGAAAAAGTCACTTGAGTTGGCTCAAGAGCTCGAGTCCAAGCAGATGTAAGAACTGGCCAAAAAAAAGTTCAAAATGGTAGAGTTGATAAGAGGAAAAAGTATGGCCTATACATTTGATGACATGATGTACACTGAGGGAGATAGATTACCAAATAAGTTCAAAATGCCTTAGCTACAGAAGTTTAATGGTACTGGAGACTTGAGAATTCATCTTAGCCAATACTTAACTGATATAAGCACTACCAAAGCCCCTTTGTCAAATGTAATAAGGCTATTTGTGTTATCTCTAGAAGGTATAGTTGAGCTGACTGGAGAGAGTTGTACACTGCTTTCCTAAAGTATTATAAACCTAACACCATGTTAGAATCATCTATCAGGGACTTGGAGTTGGCCAAACAAAAGCCAAAAAAATATTATTTTAAATTTCTTGATAAGGTTCATAAATGAGCCAGAACTAATAATGAATAAGCTAGCTAAGGAAGATCAGGTGAGGATGATTGTTAAGGATGTATTACCAAATCTAGTTGAAAAGTTGTAAAGGATGAATCGTTAGACATTTTCAAACCTATATGATGGATTACAAACTAAAGAAATTAAGGACGAGCAAAAGAAAAACACAATAAGTGCAAGAATGAAGAATTACCAAACTAGGGGCACTTAACAGGGAAATAATAGTCTAATTATCGATATCTATGCAGTATGAATAAAAAATATTCTCAAACTGTAACTAACCTTTGTGAAAGGTCCTGGATCACCTAATGCAAAGGGGGTTACTTTAACGTTTACTAAATCCAAATCCACCAAACCCAAATAGCTCAAGCTATGATCCAAATAGTTACTGCAAATTCCACCAAGCCATTTGACACTCCACAGATGACTGTATCCACCTTAAACATGCAATCCAAAATCGCATACATACTAAAAGAATCACAAATCCTAGAAAGCAAAATCCAAGCCCAAGCACCAAAAAAAACCTATTTTTAAACTACAAAATTGTACCTTTTCTAGCCACAATAATGATCAACTCAGGAATTAGTAAAGAGGAAGTGCTAAATTCCTTCACAAATCTAAGTGTGAAGCCCATTAAGAAATCTTCTGATACCCCTAAGGATGTAAAGAAGATTAAGGACAGAATGAGGATTTATTAGCACAACAAGGAAGAGGTGATCGAGGAAATCAGTGAGGAACTACAATAATAGTTTATGTGTTTGCCACTTGAAAGAAAGCCACCATAAAACTTAGCATCCTTAGCATTTAGGATTGAAAATAATTTTGTTATTGTTTCCTTTGAATAACATTTCAATTTCTCAAGAACTTTTTTTTTGTTTTAATGATCGATGATATCAATTCTAATATTTCTTACTTATATAATGTGCTTCCTGAATGTGCTGTGCGTTGAGATATTAATCACATGTTAGACAAAAATTCAATTCAATTAGATTCATTCAGTATGGGCACAAATGAAAATTCAAAGAACATTCCTATATCACATGATATAACTTCTGAAGAGAGGAAAATTTTATAGAAAATAAAAAAGAAAAATCCTTCTAATTATAAAACCCACAAAAGGCCAGTCAAGTAGAAATTAGGGTAATAAAAATGAGAGAAAAATATTGAATGAAAATTACCAAAAGGACTAGCTAATAACAGGAGTTGTATTACATGAAATAATGAATGTACTCATTTTTTCCCTAATGAATGAATAAAGTTGAATTTGAAATTTTTATTCAAGTATCTGAATGGAAAGACAAAATATGATTGAAGCTAAAAAATCAGAGCTATGAGATCATTATTCTATTTGTATTCTTATAACCCTTTTGTGATTTTAATTGTAATCCATGTGCCCTCATATGTGTAGAGAATCCAAATGGCTCAATAACTTGCATTGCAACCCATGCCTTGTAGCTATCGTTAATCATGACATCAATATCAAGCCTTTCATTATGCTTAATAATCCTTTAAAGCTACACATCTTTTACCTTCTCCAGAAAATCATGCCTCAAGGGAAGGCCCTTACAATTAGTAGGAATAATGATGATGAATTAGGAATAAACATACCGATGATAAAGAAATGAAGGTAAAGAACCTAACCTGAGTAAGGGGATACATTGACTATACGGGTTAATGGTTGATTTTGGTATCAAGAATTCCCTTTCGTTAGTTCACTCATTCCTCTACATCATCAATGCGTGAGATTACAACTTATAGGATTGGTATGTCAAAGGATTAACAGGAATAGTGAACATATTAAGCTTTTTTAACAACCAAATCTAAAAAGGTAAAAAATAGCCCGCTAAATTCAAAACCCATAAGGGTAGCCTAGGCAAAAGTTAGGGTAAGCTTACTAAGTTAAAAACCTAAAAGGACAGCTTTGGCAAAAATAAAGGCATGAGAAGAAAAAAGAGGACAAAAAAAGAGCAAAAAAATAAATAAAATATTTTGGTTGCACGAATGAAGAAATAAAAAGATTGCTAGAAAGATATTGATGAATCCAGTCAGAATGACAAGCATAGGACTATTCTATTTTCCATAATCCTAGTGTCTTGTCAACATTTTCATGAACAAAAGCAATCAGAATCGTGGAGGGGGGGGGGGGGGGCAAAAATGTAGCTTTGGGGCAAAATTTAACTTTGGGGGCAAAACTAAATGCAAAATGATTGGGGAAAATAGTAAATTTGCATTCAAAGATTGAAGATGGAACACTGAAGTATAAGAGTTAATAAAAGAGTTCTGGGGGCAGAAAAAAGTAAACTACAAGCAATAGAAAATAGTTCATCAATATAGCATAATTACATCCAGAAATCATTATCTCAATCATCAAGCCATGGACTCCACCCTTTAGCCTAGTCATCTGTTTGACAAACTATCTCAGAAGCTCTAACATCAGAAGTACTAACCTCGAAGCATCCAATGCTCAAATCTATAATTATTGATGAAGCACCTTGTTCTCATATTCTGAGCTACAAGCATAACTGTACTTTACAAAAGACCTATAAGGATTATGTATATCATACATAGCATGCATACACTTGTATACATCTATTATGAAATACTTGCTTTCCATGGTAAAAGATCTTTGAGACAAGTCAAGGTTGTACAAATCTTTGTTACTAACATTGAAAATTAGTGTTGTAAAAGTGCAGAAAAGTAGTTAGAGTCTAGAGGAGTGAAAATAAGGAGGAGTGACGCTATCAAGATGAACCTAATTGGCCTATTTAAAAGGGAGATATCATTGATGGTAGCACTTATAGAAGCCTCATCTTAGGCAATCTCAAGAGGCTAGATATGAGGTTCAAGCTTATCAAATTCAACATTCATCTCTAAAGCCTCATCTCAAGCATCATCTAGAATATCACCTAAAGCCTTAGCAAGAGGAGAATCTACTCCCGTAAACAGTGAAAATAAAAGATAGTCAATAACATGAGGAACAATGAAAGAAATAGTAATAAGAATCTATTCCAAGAGATGGTATTGAATGTACTTCTGATAGCTATAAGACCACTTAAGTAAAAATGAAATGTTAAATCCTTTGAGAGCCTCTCTCAACTCCTGACTAATCAGAGCATAACTCCAAAATATTGAGATTGGTATGGGGTTTGGAATGTGGTGATGAGAAGGTTCAACATACCAGCGATACATGCATTGGCCTTAAAAAAGGGAAGAAGGCACTCAAAACTTAAAACGAATGCACTCTGAAACTCCTCTGAATGTAAAATAAGACCTCTAACCCCTAAACCTTTTTTACAGAGGATGTCTAGAAGAGATATCATTGTATGAACATGAATGATAGAAAGATAAGCTTAGCTTTAGGCCATGACTTCAATGATAGAGTATCATGACCCTAATGCCACAATTAAAAGGAAATAGTACAAAAAAATAATGTTGTATTTTGAAAAAATTTCTTTGCCTACTATATATCCCACTAATTTATGAAATTTGGTGTAGGGAAATAAAAGAAATGAAAAATGAGAAAGGAACCAGCATAATAATGAGAATGGGCAAGACAATAAATGCCAATTGCTCATCAGAATATCACCCCGCATGATAAATACCTTGATAAATACTCAAAGGAAGTAATAGAACTCTATCTCTTTAAATTATATAATAAAGTACAACCTTAATAAGAAAATACACACATTGAAAGTAAATCCATCCATTTCATAAGATCATGAGTGAAAACTTATCTCATGAACTTTGATTTTAACGACTTTCTTTTATTAGCCTCGCAGAGTTTAGATGTTTATGTGCTGGGATTTTCTAAACTTTAATCAATATAATGCTCACTTTGCACCTGAATGAGAGAAAGAACACGTAAAAATAAAATCTATAGACTTAAAGCGTAAATTGCTTGGATTTCAGAGTATCAATTCAGCCTTTTGAGTAATAAGTGTGCATCCAATCTACTCTAATGCTCAAAATAGTATGAGTACAAAATCCCTTAATGTTATCCATGCTGAGCAATACAAGAAAGGTGGGGGAATACTAAAAGGATAATTGAAATAAGAGCAAGCACCAAAATGCACTTCTAATAGACTCTAATACTAAAAAATAAGTAAAAGTATCAATGTGAAGCCTCTAGCAGTATCCTCACTTAGTAATATGAGAAAGGTGGAGGAATACTAAAAGAGGACTATGTTAAAAGCTACTTTATTTACTCCAATGCTAAAAAAAAAGTATGAATATCCAAAGGACCTTTCCAACGGTATCCACGCCGAGTAACATAAGAAAGGTAAAGAATACTTGGATAAGGAAGTAAAGCACATCAATAACTTAAAGGCTATTTTGAAACTCATAATTTGATCCATTTATGCCCAATTCTCACAAGTTTTTTCTAGTGAGTTCTCCCTAAATTTAGGTGTGAAAGTCAGCTCTTCACTTTATAAAATAATAAACTCCCAGCATAAGATGGTTAACGATACCTTTGACTTTTGCAAATTACAAATAAAGGATATTCATGAAAATCAATATTAGTGAGATTCATTGAATGCACACTACCTTTTGATAAAATAATGAATTTCCTCATGAAAGTTTTAAAATTATAATGTATTTTTTGTGCATTCATTGTGTTGAAACTAACTTCAATAAGTTTTTAGGAGTTGCAATCATAGCAGTCAAATTTAAAAGAAGATACACCCAATATGTGAAATTAGTACCAGCACCACCAAGGTCCCACACAAGAGAGTTAATATACTCATAGCATGCTATAATCCTACATTGGCCAAGCAATGACCACATATACTATGAAACAGTAAAAATTCAAAATTAACTAATTGAAATCCAAAATCACTAGACAATACATTTCGCTTAAACGTTACATGGTAGCTAGAAAACATATTTCGCTTAAACATTATGTGGCACCTGGGCATGACAATTTATTAGATGCTCTATAGGACCTATAGCACTTTAAATCACTTTTTGCTAGACGTTCAACAGGACCTATAGCACTTTAAATCACTTTTGCTAGACCCTTCACAAGACCTATAGCACTTTAAATCATCTTTTGCTAGATGCTCCATAGGACCTATAACATGATCATAATTAGTTAGACACTAGACAATAGTTATAACATCACACCACTAAATGTCCCATAGGAAATATCATGATATTTATCATGCACAACAAACTAAACATCCCACAAGGAATATAGCGAATTTCACCAAACGTAATTCGTTAAACGTCCCATAGAGAATATAACAAAATTAACCAAATATGATTCACTAGATGTTCCATAAGACATATAATGAAGTTTCCGTGATGCTGCACAACAGCTAAAGTGACTATCATGAGTTTGTAGCCAATTTCGAAAGAAGAGCCTTAAAACATACAGGTAAGTATCTTAACTCTTTGCTTTAAAATTGTGAGCTTATTAGCTTTGCCACAATTTTTCAAGCAAATCGTGACAAAGGGGGGCAACTGTAAGCACTCAATTTCTGGATGATTTGAGTTTGGATGCAACAGAGGACCCAATGATGAAAATTAACTATGAAATTAGATTTATTAGATATAATTTATTGGTTTTGAACTAAATTGTAAATTATTTTTAGGACCTATTTTTAAATTTTAATTATTTCATTTTTAAACAATATTTTAAAAAGAGAAAATTAAAAAAAGAAAAGAAACTTAAAAAATAATAAAATAATAAAATGGACCGAGGCCCAACTTTAGCCAAAATCATTTTAAATAAAAAAGTGGCCAAATCAGTCACTTTTGGCCCAAAAAAATGAATTTGGTTGGCCAAATGGTCAAATTGAATTTCGAAAGGAAGGTTTTGTCGTACATCAAATTTTGACTGTCCCCAAAAAGGTCCAATGATGAAAATATCCCTATAAAAATGACAAGTGTCTATTCATTCGTATCGCCTTTGAAGTGTGTCGTGATGCCTGAACCGAGCAAAAATTGGTTACCAAATCATTAAGTCGTACCCTAATTTTATGAATTATGAATTATCAAAATGATAAGTAGCTCATTTCAAGCAACCATAGCTCAAAACGTGCAACTCGTTAGACCAGTGTTCATCTTGTAGGACCTGAGTTCAACTTCGTGAAAATTAGAAGTCGATTTTGATAAAATGGACATCAGCAACACATCCAAAAGCCCTAAAAACTTTCAGAAGTGACCCGGAATCCCGAGAAGTAGCACGTGAGAAAATTTATAGCATGTGACCACACCCGAACACATTTTCCTCGCATATGAAAATGGAAGCCAATTTTGACAAAATAAACATTGAAAATGCATCTGGAAGGTCCAAAACCCATAAAAAACACCCCCAAAAATAGCGCGATCGGAGCCCAGGAAGGCTGCGTGACACGCGCAACACACGTGATCATGAGCCAGAGCACGTGATCACGCGGCTAACATACGTGATCACTCGTACCACCAGTGTGATCACGTACAATAAATGTGATCACACGCTCCAGTACAGTGCATACGTGCAAAAGCACACACACAAGTGCCTTGGGACACGTGATCACATATTTTAACATTTTTCCCTATAAATAGGGGTCTGTATCTCCCATTTTGAGGGGGGGCTATATACACTGAAACACTGTAGAATTGAAGACTCAGGAGTCCTAATTTACACACTTTTGGTTCACCCACTACATTTTTTTGTAGAATTTTTTATATCACTTTTGAACCAAACCCAACCATATCTTTGTCAAAGCACGCTTTAAAGGTATACGAATTTACATTCTACACGTCATTTTCAACCTCTTGATGAGGAAAGCTTGGAAATCCCATGAAGCTAAAGCTTTAAAAACTCAAAAATAAGCTCAATCGAATCTGAGGACCAAATAATCATTTGCACGTTTATTTTACTGTTTTGCATTTTACTTTATCGCCACTAGTAGTTGAGAAATTATTGTGATTGTGTGATGAGACTGGCAATTTGCATGCTAATTGAATAATCTATACTTTGTTTTATTCCTAATAAATCGTTATTTTGCACCAACATGCATTCAATAAACACAAAAGCTGACTTATCTAAGCTAAGGCTTCGATATTGCTATCCAATGATGCAATAATCATTATTTACTATTTAACTCATCATTTAGAAATGTTTTATAATAATTCTTACAATAGCATGAACTACGTGCATCTGTTTAATCATGCATGATGCATTAATCATCTTTGTCATGCTTAACTGATGTCCGAGTGGACGAACATATGGAATTGCACATGGTTGTGTTAACCTCTGTCTTACAGGTGTTTTCTAGATCAGGACTAGATTTATATTTCTACAATCCTCTTTTCCTTTTTTGAATGTATTTACTAGGAAAGCCTTACAAATAATTATGTTGAATTTCTCATACTTTCCATTATTATAAATGTGCTTGTGTGAATGTATATATATCAACTGTCATTATCAAAACTAGGGTGTTGCAATAGCCATATATTGAGTGTCATAATGAGAAATAGTCAAAAGTTAGATGAGATCTCCCGGGCTTAGAATCTTTGCTGGGGACGATACTCGTTGAGTGACCTAATTTTGTCCCTTTCATCTTTTCTTGGTTTTCCAAAAACTAGGCGGTGACTCCAAACACAAAGTGCCTTGCATCCCATGAGACTAATCATTTGTCCCTGTCTTGAAAACAAAATGGATTTCCCATCTGATAAAAGTTTCCATGTCCCTCAGAATCGGAAAAACATCCTAACGCCCCTCAGGGGACTTTAGAAAAAGGTCGCTCACAGTGCCGACTCCACTGGGGACTCTGGTTAGAGAGATCGATTCAAAAATGGTTATTTCTCATTACTCTATACTCAATCATATAAAGCCCTTCACCATTGCATTTGTACTACACAATCACATATGCACTCTTGGTCCCTATCAGCCAACGATGACGGAAAGTGATCCACCATGGTTCCACTCGAGTCATGGGGTGACCGATTCAAATTTGTCACCTTTATCCTTTACTCGTGGTTTCACTGGACTCATCTGACTAGAGTTTGTGACCCAAGTGCTTAAGGGGGGCAACCCAAGTTATCAAAAGAATGCTAGACTCACTAACTGAAGTCCATAACCCTAATCATGGGGGGGGGGGGGGGGCATTCTAGCTAAAGGAGCCCTTAGCCTTTTACCTTCGACTTAGCCCATGTAAATAAACCAATAGAAATCTCCACTAGGATCCTACCAAGCTTTACATGCTAAGCCCTGATGCTATCTGTTTGACCTGACATTAACAAATGCTATAACGCTTTTAGTTTCTATCATCGATTGATGTCATTACATCTGTTTTTATAGATTGCTCACATTTAGACTATGTGATCCTCGTTTACCTTGCATAAGCCCAATGTGCAAGGAATAAGAATCATTCACCTCAGTATGAAAGTGATATCTTTTGATGACGGAACTGATGAGTGCCGTCCATTTGTCCTTATCAGATCAAATAGATGGGTCAAGAATTCGACTTGATGGCAGATATTCATGTTGAAAGAATCAAATTGTAAACTACCAAACAATAATTTTATGCCCCTTAGTAAACGTATCAAATATTGATGCGGGGATGAAATTGGACCCCTTTTATTAGCTATAGAACACGCACACGTGGGCGCGTATTGACTATAGATGCCATTTGTGACCCAACGATCGGTCCCCAATTTGACATTATATGATTACCTCGACTGTATTTAAGCATTGTTCCTTAATTTATCTTTTGGTTCTAACCAAAATAAATTAAAACAGCCAAGTCTAAGAGTAGAACTATAGTCCAATGCTAACTATTGGGTCAAAACCCACCTAGGAAAGAGACTGAATAACCACGTGGAGCGACAAGGTTGGAAGCGAGAGCTTGAGTGTGTATGGTTTGTTCCATGTGTATGAAATACTAACCAGTTTTATTCTTTTTCTTTCAATCATGCATATATAGGTTACATGTAAATAGCATACACTAACCATGATTTTCTGCAGCCATCCTATATTTTTGCATAGACATCCATGCATATATTCTCACCCCGTCCCTTTATTTGGACATGTCATGCACACATGATGACTCTTCTACAGCTTATGGCATAACAAGCATCAATAATTCCTTCTTTTAGCTTATCTTATTGATTACTAACCTTTTCTTTTTTGTTGTATTTTTGCTTCAAAGAGTATCATATGCATTCCTATTAAGGCTCTATACACTAATAAATTTCTCGTAGCATATGGCATAATATGCATCCACATATTTCTCATCCTAATTGCATTCAAGAAAATACCTTATAACAATTGCAATCATGCATACATCTCATTATATTACACTACACATGCATTTTACACTATATGCACTCATACATGCATTTCACAACATTTACAGTAACCTCATCATTTCTGCAGCCACAAACACCAAAAGCAACCCTAAAGGGAGAGTCAGAAATTGTTAGAATTCAAAATGGCTGAACAAATTGGGAATCAAAGCCTTAAAGAGCATAATAAGGAATCTATATCTGGTAGTGGCCTAATCGACGTACTTAGAGTTGAAATCAAAGCCATCCTTCGAATTGAAATCGGGAAAATCCTCAATCAAACCCCAGATCCCGAGGCTAAGATAATTCTCTTAAGTAGCAAGGGTGCATCTGACACTCATGGTCCCAAATTGAACAAAGGAAAATGGGTCTTAAGCATGGCTGAAAATACTAAAGATGATAGTGAGTTTCACTAAGAAGAGCATCCACAATCCTTATTTGGGGCAGCAAGCATCAACGAATCTGAACCAATAATGAAGAACGAAGAACTAGCCTGTAGAATCACTCAACTTGAGGTTCTAGTGAAGGAAAACACTGACACCCTGACTAGAGGCTTCAATCAACTTTTCATGCTCATGACTTAACTCCTACGAGATCACTCCAAGCAACCCTATCGTTATAAGCTTGATAAAGCTAAAAGTCAAAAAGTGGGTAACCAGAGTTCAGTGGATTATAATGTGTCAGACTTCCTAGAATCACTTATAGACTAGTCTTTGACCCACGAAAAATCTTTAAAGTTCAACCAACTTCTCTCCATGATCCTTCAAACTCTTTAACACATAAACCTTTTACAACCTCGTGAGCCAAAACCACTGCTAAATCCATTACCACCTCATATCAACCCAAACCTTCACTATCACTTCAACTAAATGATTGGACACACAACTGATGGTTGTAAAACCCTTAGAAATGCTATTCTAGACCTAATCGACTCTAAGAAAGTCAAGGACTTGGAAAAGAACCCTAGTACTAAAATTAGACCTTTACTTGAATACCGAGACACACCTTATAGACGGTGGGATTTAGCGCGCGGCCAAGTTTATTGCAACCGCGACACTGTTTGAGCTCAGGGCTCTAGGGAACACACTAACCACTGTCACAAAGACATGGCGTGGAGATGAGGAATCGCCATACATGGTAATAACTGGGACAAATCGAAGGTGGTGGTAACTTGATTCTCTAATATAAGCTAGCACCATAACCAAGAGTTCTGGATACGGAATACCAACTTCTTTTAGTCTTGTGTTCATTTAGAATTATTTTATGAACTACTATCTTATTCCCTAATTACATGCAATTTCATTAAACCCTAATTGAACATCCATATAACCCTAAGGCAACCAATCCATGAAAAAGCACATGAAAAACCACATAAAAAATGCATTCAAGTTGTAACGTCCCTGTAGACGGCGGGGTTTAGCGCGCGCCTAAGTTTATTGCAACCGTGACACTGTTTGAGCTTAGGGCTCTAGGGAACACACTAACCATTGTCACAAAGACATGGCGTGGAGATGAGGAGTCGCCACCCAGGGTAATAACTGGGACAAATCGAAAGTGGTGGTAACTCGATTCTCTAATACAAGCTAG
>CATIWM010624218.1:0-32752 GCA_949671775.1 Mallotus repandus
TATTGTACTAATATTTATATTTGTTATCATCATTTTTTATTCTTTGATTTCTTTTATTTTTTTTACTTATTCTGTTTCATTATTTTATTTCTATTAGATTTTGATTTCATTTAATTTTTATTCTTATTTTAATTAATTACTAATCTTTATTGATTTTATTTTCAATATTTGTGCTTATGATGATGGGAGTGACCTGAGCCATGTGGTGAATGTGGTGAGTCAACAACCGAATCCATGAAGGTCCCTGGAATGCCATGGATTAATCCATGTTAAAATCACATAGTTTTGGGTTTATTTTATTTTCTATGTTTTAGTGGTATTTGTATTGTGTATTTATTTTTGATTTTTGGGTATGTAATCATTATTGTACGTAGGGATTGTAATAGCCCCAGTATAGGGAAAATAGTGGAATCTTTATTTTTCTGCACTTTAAAATCAATTAGTAAATTACGTCCATTCGGTAAATACCCTAATAAAATTAATGGTGGATTTAGTTAATTAGGATGCATGTAAATTAAATTAGGGTTAGAAATCACTACTTGAATGCTTTCGTATCTTTTTATGTTTATTTGAGCTTTTATTTTATTTTTATTTTATTCGCTTTGGGTATCAAGCCCACGTGTAGGTCTAACTCACTAATAAAATAGACCTTTAAAATTAAAATTAGGTTTAATTAACTTTAAAATTAATTTAGGCCCATTAATGTTAATTTAGATTTTAGGCCCATTATTTTAGTTAAATAAAATTAACTTAGACTTAGCTCAATCCATTAATAAAGCCTTCTTCATAATTTGTAGACTTATGATCATTTCATTTAATTAAAATTGATTAGAATTAAGCCCACTAATTCATTTCTTTTTTCTTTTAAAATTTAATAGACTTAGGTCCATTTTTTTTAGAATTAAAATAAATAGATTTAGGCGCACTAATCATCAAAACATAGGCTCACCTTTAGTTCCATTTCACTTGTAAATAAAATATGTAGATTTAGCTAACTTAAAATTAAAATCAAATGTAGTTTAGATTTAGGGATGTTACGCCTTGAATGCATTTTTTATGTGCTTTTTCATAGATTGATTGCCTTAGGGTTTGATGGATGTTTAATTAGGTTTTAATGAAATTGCATGTAATTAGGGAATAAGATAGTAATTCATAAAATAATTCTAAATGAACATAAGACTAAAAGAAGTTGGTATTCCGTATCCCGAACTCCTAGTTGTAATGCTAGCTTGTATTAGAGAATCGAGTTACTACCACCTTCGATTTGTCCTAGTTATTACCCTGGGTGGCGACTCCTCATCTCCACGCTATGTCTTTGTGATATAGTAGTGTGTTCCCTAGAGCCCAGAGCTCAAACAATATTGTAGTTGTAATAAACTTAGGGGTGCGCTAAACCCCACCGTCTATAGGTGGCCTAGGCAAAAGTTAGGGAAACGAGAGAAAATACTTAGTTAGAAAACCTGAAAAGGCTGACTAAGGACAAGGGTACTGTTTATTTAAAATTTGCATAAATGCAATTGTATTTTTCTTAAATGTTTTCAGTAAAAATGTGAATGCTTGTCAAATCATGTAAGTACATTTGAGGAAATACAATACATCATTATCATCTGAATCCATCGAGCATGCTAAGTACAATTTGCATATTTTCATTACATGCTTTACCGTTCTTACTTGTTTTATTATTTCTCCTCCAGATTGCCAGCCACTATCGTTGAACCTAAAAAAAAAAAAGCCTAGCTAGGTGCGAAGAGCTCTGAAAAAAGACACCCTAGGCAAAAGAGGGAAGAAAAATTGTACCCAGATAGGCGCAAAAAGCTCTGAAAAGAGACACCCTATGCAAAAGAGGAAAAAATAAAATAAAGAGGTAGACAAAGCAGAATAATCAGACATAATAGTCATAAATACATGAACAAATGTTACAATTAGGAACATACAAGTCAGTCAATCCAGAGTATAACAATTGCAGTCATCAGTACAGAATACAACATACAGGACAGATACCTAAATATAACACCCTGAGTCCATAACCTCGAAAAATAATACAACACTAGAAAACTACAGCCAAAAGCCTATACCTAGCCTCATAAAAACAAATACATTGGCTATGGGTGCTATTAAAAGCAAGAGCTCAATCCACTCAAGCATCCGCATCATCCGAGCTAGGCTCCGCATCCTTCGCATCCATCTTAAAAGCCACAAGTCGCACATACAACTGATCAATCTGCTCATAATACGATGCTTGCTCCCTCTCCCTCTCATGACTAGCAAGGATGTACTTACTCTATATTAGATGATCATCATGAATTCTCATGCATTCATTAAAACACATGCATTTGGATAAAACAGGTACAAATCAATAAAAGAAGAAGGTAGTACGCTCTGTGCATTAGTGAACTCCATAAAATACTCCTGCGCATTGATCATAGCAGTATGCCAAGACTGAGTTGTGGAAACAGGCACCTACAAAGAAAAAGAAATCAGATAACAAACAAAGCAAGGAAAAAGGAAAAAACCTTGTGAAGTCAAGAAACTAACATGAGTGACATTTGCAAGCACTATATCCAACAATGGTGTACCTGCTCTAGGCAAAGAAAAATGGGCTCCCGCTCCTGTAACTGTCAGCCCGTACAACATCGAAGGCATCACACTCATAAAATCACCAAGAACAGCACCACTAGATCCCACACCACTAGCATGTGCCATTCCCTCGGTCTTAGGACCACTCTCCTCGCCAAATCTGATCTCATTTGATGACGTCTATAATTTTGCACATAAAACTCTCATAACTCATGTCATTTACCATTTAATACTAACAAAGTATGTTACATGCTTACATAAAAATAGAAAAAATAGAGTTCAGAAGTGTACCGGGTCAGAAGATGCTACCTTAGAAGCAAAACGACCTTGGGACGACCATGACGTCCCAGCTCTAGAACCCGAAGGCTGTGAAGGATCCGCCTGTGGAGGTGGAGGAGGAACAAATTTACTGGCCACAACATCAATTAACTGTGGCACCAGAGTGATCATATAAGAGAAATGGCACCAGAGCTCCCTCCAGGAAATCCTCAAAGGGATACCTTCTCTCAGCTCTATCAAGCTCCTCTCCAATAAGCTCTCGACCCTAAAATATATCCCTATGGGGAGCAACAGGAACTCTACTCATAAATGGTCCATCGCATCAGTGATAGACCTGCTCACCCAGATACCACACCTTGTCAATAAGGCCAGGCAATAAGACCCTCCTTTGTGTCAGGCACCAAACAACCCCCATCTCAATCGACCAATCATGTCACTCCATCCACCAGCATGGACAAATCTGCCCGAGAACACATAAGCAAAAGATTATCAAAGAATAAGTAAAGCAAAATCAAAATATACTGTACCTGACTGTGGGCTAATCTACTCAAAAGACCCCTCGCCTCTACAGGACTCTCGATCAAACTAGAAGTCCTTTTAATCCATCATGGAAGACGTGGAAATCCACCCTCAAGCAAGCACTCAATAGTGGGATGAGGAAGCATCCCAAACTCATAAGCCTAAACCTGTCAAAAAGAAAGGAATAAGAATAATCAAAGACAAAACAATCCAAAAAGCAAAAGACCACACTCACATCCAATATAAACAAGTAGCTGCAAGTTCGCGAGCCTCCTCTACAAGCCACATCCAGGCTAGAATACATGTAGGCAAGCGGCTGTGCCCCAACTATACTTTGACAGAGCCCTCAAGTTCCTTAGGACAGGTAATAACTGCAGAAAGCAAGTGCCGGAGGTGTTCGGTAAGAAAATGGCACTCAGGAGATAGAACAAGAAACACCTAGCCAACTGCTCAGAGTTAACACGACCTCGTCGTGCTCTGACCTCACCCTCTCTACAAGTTGCATATAATGGATCAAAAAGGAGCAGCCAGACTTTATAAAAATAGTAACACCGAATAGATCCTTCAGCCATCTATTCCTCACAATGACAGAACTACATACCTCACTGCTAAAAGGGATAGGCTCCCTGGAAAAACTCAGCCCAGTAATGGCTATAAAATGAAGCGGAGTGATAGTCATCTTCCTAAAAGGAAAATGGAATGTATGGGTAGTATCCATCCATTGCTCAACGAGAGCGCACATCGCAGCTTGACTTGATGCATAAGAGCCATAAGTAAGAGCAGAAATAATACCATCAAAGCCCTTCCCAGCAACCATCTGCTTCACACATTGAGGAAGACCTTGATAATATGAGCTAACCTTATTAAAGCTGCCAACCAGCCGAATAACAGGCCCAAAGGACTGCAACTAACAGGTAAATCAGTTACGACATTCCATCAGATACTAAAACATCTCTTTTTACATCTTTGCAGGAAAACTATAACAAGTGCTAACATCAAACAACAAGAGCTAAATTACATCAAGAGCTACACTATAGTAAGAGCTAAAACTATAATAAGTACTAACATCAAACAACAAGAGCTAGAAAACTGTAATAGCTAAATTATAGCAAGAGCTACACTACAGCAAGAGCTACACTATAGCAAGAGCAAAAACTACAACAAGTACTAACATCAAACAGCAAGAGCTAGACAATAACAATAACTAAATTATAGCAAGAGCTAAAACTACAACATGTGCTAACATCAAATAGCAAAAGCTACACTACAGCAAGAGTTATATAAACAACAAGTGCTATAATCAGACAGCTAGAGCTACATAAACAATAAGTGCTATGATCAAATAGCCAGAGCTATGCAAACAATAAAATCAGACAGCTAGAGCTACAAAAACAGTAAAATCAGATAGCTAGAGCTACACAAAAAGCAAGTGCTACAATTAGACAGCTAGAGCTATATAAACATCAAGTGCTACAATCACACAGCTAGAGCTACATAAACAGTAAAAATAGACAACTAGAGCTACATAAATAACAAATGCTAAAGTCACACAACTATAGCTACATAAACAACAAGTGCTATAATCAGACAACTAGAGCTACACTGACAGTAAAATCATACAGCTAGAGCTACACAACAGCAAGAGCTAAATTACAGCAAGAGCTAGACTACAGCAAGAGCTAACCTACAGCTAGAGCTATACAAACAACAAATACTGAAATCAAACAGCAAGAGCTAAAACCAGAGAAACACATACAACAAGTGCTAAGGTAAATAGCTAGAGCTATAACAAGTAAAGCTAACTACAACAAGAGCTAAGTAAGCAAATTAACCGATTGATGATGAATAGTCCAAGCATGAGTCTCGAGGCTATAGACAATAGGAACTGGATCTCCCTAAGAAAGTCAAGGTGGATGAGAAGAGGCTCTACCACTGGTTCTAATAGCCTCTGTAGCTCCAGTAGTAGAGGTCCCTACACTAGTCAGCCCGAGAACCACCTTATCCTCTAGAATAAATTCATCAAAAGAAAAAGAAGCAGTATTCACATCGCCAAAGTCACCAAGATCCTTAGGAATAGGAAAGAAGTCCATAATTCCCGTACTCTGCAAAGTAATAGAACAATAACATAAGAAAACAGAAGAAAAGCACTCCAAAAAACTCAAAAAAGGCTTATAGAAGGCCGAAGAATAGGTAAAAGCCGCTCTGAGCTTGAAAACGAGTTCATTTTATAAATGTCAGGCATGCCTCGGAGCGTTTGACCACGCGCCCAACACGTGATCACTTGCCCCGCATGTGATCACACGGCCAGCGCATGATTATGTGCTCTTCTGAGCCTCATGCGCTCTAAAACTCACACACTGAGACCCCCACACATGCACTCCTAAGGTCTTGGACTTGCACTTTACTAAAAGAATGCATAAAAAACATGCATGAATTGTGCAAACACGAGCATTGTATGTTTTAGGACACTACATTTGACATTACTGTCTCAGAAAGTCATATCATTATTCATCAAAAAAGAAAATGAAGCACATATAACACAAGCATGTCACGTATGCAATTATCACATTGACACGTCATGAAATCACTCTCAAAACACGACTAATGATGACATCATCACTGCTTAGTAGCATTTTTATCTGCTTAGAAGCATTTCATCTACTTAGTAACATTTTTATCTGCTCATTAGCATTTTTATCTGCATAGAAGCATTTCATCTGCTTAGTAGCATTTCATCTGCTTAGTAGCATTTTTATCTGCTTAGAAGCATTTTATCTGCTTAGAAGCATTTTTATATGCTTGAAAGCATTTCATCTGCTTAGTAGCATCTCATATGCTTAGTAGCATTTCGTTGCTCAGTAGCATTTTTATCTGCTTAGAAGCATTTAATCTGCTTAGTAGCATCTTATCTGCTTAGAAGCATTTTATATGCTTAGTAGCATTTCATATGCTTAGAAGCATTTTACCTACTTAGAAGCATCTCATCTTCTTAATATTTCATATGCTTAGAAGCATCTTATCTACTTAGTAGCATTTCACCTGCTTAGTAGCATCTTCATTGCTTGACACCTCAGAAGGTTATAGTAGCATCTTTATTGCGTGACACCTCAGAAGGTTATAGGAGAATTTCCATCTACTTGACACCTCAGTAGGTTATAATAGCACTTTTATTTGCATTGATACCTGAGGAGGTTATGAAAGCATTATCTTGCCTCACTTGAGGCAATCGCAAAGCACAAAACAAGCAGCGACTCTGCCAATCAAATAAAACAACATCAACAATGTTGAGTTTGATGTCAAAAGACCAAACAACACATTGTCAGGTAAATACCTATTCCCAAAAATTGTTTTTGCATTTCTGCATTTGCTTCACGTGTATTTACATCAGTACTAGAGCACTATGCAACACACGTAAAGCAGGGGGCAACTGTCATACATTAAATTTTGACTGTCCCCAAAAAGGTCTAGTGATGAAGTCATCTCTCTGAATATGAAAAGTGTTTGTTCATTCGTACCACCTCTAAAGCGTGCTGAGAATCTAAAAAGCCCGAAGCAAACAAAACCAGCTACCGAATCATTAAGTCGTACCCCAATTTTATGAATTATGAATTATCGGAATGATAAGTAGCTTATTTTGAGCAACCGTTGCTCAAAATATGTAACTCGTCAGACCAGTGTTTCATCTCATAAGATCGGAGTTCAATTTTGTGAAAATTGAAAACCGATTTTCATAAAAACAGACATCAAAAACATGTCCGTAAGCCCTAAAAACTTTCGAAAGTGACCCTAAAATAGTGCGCGTAATCTCGACAAGTAGCGTGTGAGCAAAATTGTAGCGCGTGACCACACCGAACACACCTTCAGTCGAATCTGAAAACCAATCAATCATTTTTGCAAGTTTATTTTACTATCTTGCATTTTACTTTATCACTGCCAACTGTTGAGAAATTGTTGTGATTGTGTGATAAGACTGGCAATTTGCATGCTGATTGAATAATCTCTACTTTATTTTACTTATAATAAATCGTCATTTTGCATCAATATGCATTCAATAAACATGAAAGCTGCTTATCTAAAGCTGCTTATCTAAAGCTTTATTATTGTGGTCCAATGATGTAATCATCATCATTTACTATTTATCTCACCATTTAGAACGCTTTACAATAATTCCTGTTAGAGCATGAACTACGTGCATCTGTTTAATCATTCATGATGCATCAATCATATTTATTGTGCTTACATGCTGTCTGAATGGATGAATAGATGGAATTGCACATAGTTGTATTAACCTCTGTCGTGCAAGTATTTGCTAGATTTACATTTCCGTAATCTTCTTTTCCTTTTGCGAATGTATTTACTTGGAAGGCCTTGTAAATAATTGTACTTAATTTTTGTTACTTCTCGTTATTATCAACGTGCTTGTGTGAATGTGTATATATCAACTGTCATTACCGAAACTAAGATGCTGCAATAGCCATATATTGAGTATTAAAATGAGAAATAGTCAAAAAGTAGATGAGATCTCTCAGGCTCAGAATCTCTGCTGGGGATAATACTCGTTGAGTGACCCGATACCATCCCTTTCATAGGCAGCCTACTTTTATTTAAAAATAGTAGTTTAGTTTTTTTTTTTGCAATTCACACAAACATTTTCCATGTTGTTGGGTTCATAAAATTATTTCTTTTTGCAAATTGTAGACTGTTATTACAGAACTAAGATCCTTTTCTTTTCTTTTCTTTTCTTTTCTTTTCTTTTTTACCTTTCCATGTAATGGATTTTAGGTGGGTAATCTTGATGTATGGAAAGTTTCAATTTTTTTAATATTCCTCATGATAGCTCGATGCCTATTCTTGTTCATGAGTTTATGATGTAAATGTAAATTGAGATTATAAACTAATTTGGTTGTGGTGCATGTAATTACAATATGATTTTTGTCAGTTGTCAGTGACATTGCACCTCATATTCTCTCTTGCATATGAAGCTTTAGCTTAGCGGCTTTTTCTCAAAGTGGTTACTACTACCACTAGAGCTACAACTACTATTACTCAAACTGATCTTCAGGCACATGCTGTTTTCCATTCCAAGCTTCATTTCCCATCTCTAAAAGTACTCTCTACTTTATGTGCTGCTAGCATAAGAACATAATTTAGTTGCATTGTTTGTTGTTGTTGATAAATAGGAACTAATCTTTCTTGAGCATATCTTGTGCATGACAAAGAGGTCCATTGATTTGCACCATGTTATTAGCAGACCTCTGTTTATAACTGCTCTATATTGGCATGTCTTTATGTGTTTGTTTTTTGGTATTATCTAAAGGTGTCTATAATTGAGATTGCTTATTTTGGCTTGATGCTTGTATGGTGTTAATCTGCTCAATTTTTTTCCTAGTTGATATTTGTGTCCTTTTTTTCCTAGCTGATATTTATGTCCTTCTCAATGCTGATAAAGTAAACTAATAGAAGTTAGCATGATTAATGGGACATGATGGATAATTTAGATTATATATCAATGAAATTTTATTTATAGATGTAGTCATCATTAGACTTGTATTAACTTTCAATGAACTTTTTGAGTAGATGATATTTTCAAAAGCAATAAATTTGACCCACCAACATGTCAAATTTCAATCATATAGCCATGAGTTGAATTAAATTAATCTTCACCATCATTTTACCTTTTATCCCTTCATGAGCCTGTCGGTCCCTTGATTCACAATTTTGCACTAACCTGCACAACGTTAACAATGGCCTGAGTCCATAAAGACCACTGCTAAGGAGTCGAGATGTCATATCAATTCAATATAAGAATAAGAAAATAAAAGTATTGTCCATTTCTTCATTTAATGTTCTTTTTTTGTTTGTGGTGTAGGTAATTACAACCGGATTTTTGGCAGCTGTTGGTAACATTGCAACTCAAAAACTCTCAGGCATATAGAAGATTCAGTTTAGGCAGCTTCGTTTCAAAGTGGTAATAGTTGTTCTAACGTTTTTTTTACTTTTCATTAATGTAGATAGATGTCCATGCACTCAATTAATTATATGCAAGATATCTAATAATATATTACTATTTAAATAGAGATCAGTAAGGAAAAAATAAGAATAATTTTTCTTCTCCCTAGTAAACCTGAGTTAAATTACCATTTAGTTGTGAAATTATTAGGGCATTTTTACACCATGAACACGTGTATATATGTGTGTGCGTGCACTATATCTTGCATGCTTCCTGCTTGTCTGTGTGTCCATCTTTCTGTAAGTGCATAATGCAGATGCAATTATTTTGTCTATACAAATTATGCAACCTATTTTGCTTCTTGATTGAGAAAGGGTATTATTGTTGCTCTACTATTTTTGCTTTTATGTAGTAGTTTCATTTTCTGAGTTATTATTGTTGTATTTTCGATTTTTACTGCTTGTTTGGACTGGTTTATTCTTGATACTGCTAGTGGTGTTTAACCAACCCTCAAATTCAATTATTTTTTTCTTTTCTTTTTTTAAATGCTTTGAGGCTTGTATTTAACAAGTTCTAATCAATTGTGTCATTTCTTCCAACAATGGCAACTGCATTAACTCCTGAGGTAATTCAGAGGCTACTCCTAATTATTTGGCCCTATTTTGATTTTATGTTCTTTGAGTTGTGAAATTTTATAACTTGTTTATTGACATAGGTTGTGGAGAGAGAGGCTGAATCTAGTGGAAAACTAGGAGATATTGACTCTTACGAGATTGAAGGTGGTGAAACAAATTAAAGGGTAAAATACTTTAGAATCTGGTTAAGTTTCAGTTTTCTTGTGTAAGCCTTGTTAAGCTCTTGCTATTGGGCAAATTTTTCACTAACAGAAAAAAAAAATGAAAGATCTTTCTGCTAGAAGAAAGATAATCCTAAATCAAATAGAAAAAATTTCAAAAGAAAAGGAAAAAAAAATTCTAACCTCTGAGATAAATATTAGTCCTAACAAAATAAGTTATAATACTAAAATATTAAAATCATCAAATATTTTTCATAGATATTAAAAAGAAGAAATGCTCGATTAGCAAATAAATTTCATTTTTTTATAAATTTTTTGATTTCCTCTATGTTTTGAGATTTAACGGTTATTTTGACAGGTACAAGTTTGATGTCTGATAGTTTCTCTCTCTCTCTCTTTTCACTTTACTCTCATACATAGACACAAGGTGATTATTGACATGAATTAATTTTCCATAGAACATTCAATTTGTTGTTCCCTTTCTTGTAGCCTCACAGATCAAAAGATGAAGCTGAAACAAGGATTTGGATGGGCTAATGGCTAAAGATGTATAATTTATTGCATTGCCATTTTGATTATTTCTTAGACCTAATTTTTATCACCTTTACCTCAGGGAGTTGTAATTCTCTTCTATGGTATATCTATGTAAGATTCTTATAGAAAAAATGTCATCTTCTTAACAACAGTTTATTTTTCTTCTGACAAGCATTAATTTTGATTTATTCTTTAAATCATCATGAAAACTTGCTTTGTTGAATTATAGTGAAACTGCTAGTCTATTAGTACTGACACATGTTAGCAGTCAAAGGGTTGTCCAAATATCAATAGTGTTTATGATTTTCTTTTCTGTTCTTGGTAAGCTATCCAACTCTCTCTGCCACTCATTGTCAACTAAAAGTGCTTACAGATCTTAAGCTTTGTTTTACAGGAAAGTTTGGTATTGTCTTTGCTTCAATTCCAGCTCTAAGTATTGCAGCTCTATATTGCCTTTTCTTTGCATATATTGCTTCATCCTTTCAAATCTTTATAGTAGTCATAGTACACTTCAAGGTACAGGAGCTAGATGAGTAACAAACGAACAATCAAGTAATCTCTATTCATTTCTAACAATTAACAGGTTTTTGAGCTGCTTAGTAAAGAAAACTAATTCATTTTTTTTGTGTTGCATTATGGCAATTCAATGACATGATAAATGTGCCATTTTCATCCGAACCTTTTGTTGCTAGCGTACTAGCATTCTTGCTAGATATTACACTCCTCCATAAAGACAGTGCAACAAAGAAAGACAAGAGGCATGCACTAGGTTCAGATCATTCAAATCAGATACAAGAAGCGAAGAGTTCTATTCATTTCCTTTCAACCTCAGCAAGTTCTTCCCTTTTGTCTGATGTGTTACAGGTTGTTGGATATATGGATGGAGTAGCCATTTAGCATTGATTATGGTAGTTATTTTGGACAACATGAAAAAAAAGATATAGTCTTTTATTGATGAATGATCAATTGTTAATGTTCTTTACTCTTTTTAAATACTTATGTATACATTCACATGATTAGTAATGATGGTAATAGGAAAATTGAAATCAATTTTAAATATTGTATATAGTTTTGTTTTTTTTTATATATATGTTAATGACTTAAATGGTGAATAGATAGTAATAATTATATAATAGAACTTAATAATAATAATAAAAATAAAAATATTATTATTATTATTATTATTATTATTATTAAATAATGACTATTTTTAACGACAGGAATAATATTCGCTATTAAAATAAAAAAAATAATGATGGGCAATGGTTTCTTGTCATTAAAAAAAATAATGATGGACAATGTTTTTCTGTCGTTAAATACTTTTAACAAGAGAAGCACTAACAACGGGCCATGACGGGATTTTGCCCATTGTTAAAAATGTTTAATCAGAGTAATGAAACTTTTAGCGAGGGTATTAACTCTAGTTAAACATCATTTTTCTAGAAGTGTAAGCTCACAGATTCTGTTCGGTCATAGGTTTTTGGTGACTCCACTAGGGACTTTTGATTCGAGGGGTATGAACAAAAGACTATTTCTTACTATACATAACTTGTTTATCCACCTTCACAACAGCATAACTGCATATCATCACACTCACCACATGCACCTTGGTCCCTAAACCCTTGATAATACTGAATGACATTTCCACCATGGTTCCACTCGAGTCACGGGGCGACAAAGATAGGTATTATCACCTTTAGTCTTTACTCGATCAAGAAAAGCTGTAGTGCTTAAAGTGATATGGCCCGACTCCCAAGTCTAAAATAGAGTAAAATTTTTCTCGAGTAGGTAAAAGAATGTTAGACTCTTTGAACAGAGTCTGTAACCCTAGTCATATGGGGGCATTCTTGCTAAAGGAACCCAAGCCGTAAGCTCGACGTAGCTCATATAGATAAACCAGTAGAAATCTCCCCTAACATCCCACTTAATTCTTGCATGCTATCCTTATCTTGATGTTGTTTGTTTGACATGATATTCATAAATGATATGACATCTCTAGTGTTTGCCACCATTTACTGTCATTATTTCAGCCTTCATAAACTGTCCATGCTTAGGCCTGTGTGATCCTCATTTACCTTGTGTAAGCTCGATACACGAGGAATGACAAGAATCATGCACCTCAGTTTGGATAGTCCGTAAGAGCCGATAAATAGTGACATCTTTTGATGATGGAATCTATAGAAGTCTCTCGTTTGTCCTTATCAGATTAAGTTGATGAATTAATAATTTAACTAGATTATGAACACTCATGCTGAAAGAGTCAAATTGTAAACTACTGAACAACACCTCCTTGTCTTTTGGTAAACACACCGAATGTTGATGAGAGGGACACAAACTTAGATCCCTTCTGTTGGCTACAGTCCATATGCTTGTGGGCGCACACGAGCTATAGACGCCATTTGAGACCCAACAATTGGGCCTTTGATTGACATTGTACTATTACCTCGAATACACTTAAGCATTATTCCCTAGTTTACCTCTTAAGTCCAATCATCATGAATTGAAATAGCCTAGTTTGAGAGCAGAACCATAGTACCCTGATGGCTATGAGTCAAAAAACCACCTAGGATATAATTCTCTATCGCGTGGAGTAATAAGGTTGGAAGAAGAGATTGCTTGTGTTTGATTTATTTGTTTTGCAAGTTTTACACTAACTTGTTTGGTCATTTTATTTTCCTTTTATCTTCCCTCATGCATACATACATACACGTAGGACATCTCATCAAGTAGAAAATTGTCTAGAAAATCTTTCTAAAGTTCTTGACAGGTGCATGGAGCATGGATTAGTACTCAATTGAGAAAAATGCCACTTCATAGCACAATAAGGAATTATTCTTGGGCACTCGGTATCAAGAAGAGGTATTGAAGTTGATAGAGCAAAGATAGAAGTGATTGCTAATTTGCCACCCACAAAGTGTGTTAAGGATATAAGGAGCTTTCTTGGTCACACAGGTTTTTATAGAAGATTTATCAAGGATTTTTCCAAGATAGCAATGCCACTATGCAAACTACTTGCTAAAGATGCTATTTTTGAGTTTGATAAAGAATGTCTTGATGCATTTGAAACTTTGAAGAGAGCTCTTATTTCAGCACCTGTTTTATAACCACCTAATTGGGAGCAACCATTTGAAATTATGTGTGATGCAAGTAATTTTACGGTGGGGGCTATTTTGGGACAAAGGAACGAAGGAAAGCCTTATGTGAATTACTATGATAGCAAATTACTTGATGATGCTCAAATCAACTACACCACTATAGAGAAAGAGTTGCTTACTATTATCTATGCATTTGATAAGTTTAGAGCATACCTTGGGGGGGCAAAAAGTAATTGTTTATTCAGTCCATGTTGCCCTCAAGTATATTTTAAGTAAGAAGGATGCAAAACCTAGGCTCCTAAGGTGAATTTTAATGCTTCAAGAGTTTGATTGGGAAGTAAGAGATAAGAAACGAAGTGAGAACCTTGTTGTGGATCATCTATCAAGGCTAGATCAAAAAGGGCTGAAGAGGCATGATGATGGTGTGCTAATTAATGAGACATTTCATGGTGAACATCTACTTAGTTTGGCATCAAAGGAACTTTTATAGTTTGCAGATATAGCAAATTATCTTGTGAGTGGTATTCTCCTTTATGGGATGGATTATAGACAAAGAAAGTGTCACGACCCAGACCAAAGGTACGTGACCGACACTAGGGAATGAGAATACATAAAGTAACAAAAACCTGTAGTGAGCCTTAGAAATTTTTCGTTAAATAAAAACATTACACTTAACAATAAAATCATAATAAATGCATAATACTAAAAGCATAAAACAATATTCTTCAAATGCAACATCTCAAATCAGGTAAAAATAGAATATCGATAATACATATTTTGAATTAACTACTGCGGTGTCTAGAATTCAGTTACACAGTATACAATTCAAATCAACATACATAATGCAGCCGGTGAAGAACGAACTCTGCACAAACTGTTGATACTAGCAGATAGACTGTGAGGTCCTGAAAAAAAATTGAGGAGAATCAGACCTCACTAAGTGAATCAATTTTATAAAATGCATGCTAGTTTTAAAACCTTTTATTAAAACCGTTTTTAAAACAATATAGAATAAAATAATTATAATTATTTTGGTGAAAAACTGGTAGAGCACCTAAACTATTATTTTACTAGACTTTCGGCTCTTTTTAATCCAAGTGACAGCCGTCCCGAGAGCAAGCTCAATCGAGTTACATCCTTTTTTACCAGCCCGAGAGTACTAGCTCCACCGAGCTCTAACCATTCACTCTTACCCAAGGGTACATACTTCCCTGAGCCCAATTCACATATTAATCACATATCGAGATCATACCCATACGCACGTGGTCCTAGTGACACCTAGTAGGTAGCACGCTCTACCAATATCTCCAAATCAATTCGAATTATATATAAATAATTAAATAAAGTAAATAAATCATTAAATAACAAATAAATAAATGACTAATAAATAAATAAAACATAACGAAATAATTTTCCTTTAAACATGCTTTCAATTATTATTCATAAATCAATCATATAGTCATTTCTTTATTATTTTTAATTGCTAGAAAAAAATACTGAAACACATACAATACACATTTCATAAAATTAACTCACAGGTTGAGCGTGCCGGGAGACGCATTCTATGTTACCCTGGTGTTACAGCTTGTGCCCCAGAGTTCTCTAAAATAAATGATATTTATTTGAAATATGCTCGTAGGATAAAATAATTAAATTCATGAGATTCTCAAAAATTAATAAAATCATGAAATGAAGAAATTGACTCGATCTAAGACACAATACTAAACAGACTCAGAATTTCACATATACCGATGTCATATTTTACAAGAAATCTACCAAAAATTCGGTAGAATCTCCCTTGTAAAAAGGACACCCCTCTACTAAAAGTAGAGTCGATCCTGTACGAAAAACACTTATATTCACCACATAGTACCACACTCGAATCAGACTCCCAAACTACACACAAATTTCGACTGAGATCATAGACAACACTACCACAAAGTATATATATATATATATTTGCGTTATAAAAATATATAAATTAATTTTATAAAAATTAATTGGGCTATTTGAATAATAATTTCTTTTAAATAATTATCATATACAAAAGCCCAATTTTTTATTTAAACTATTAATATTTCTCATTTGACATATTAATATCTATACTTAAAATTTTATTACTTACAAAATTCTGGAAAATTCATAAAAATATATTTTTTAACACTAAATATAATTAAATCATCAGATAATTAAATACTATAATATTTATATACGTTTATATCACTAAATATATATTAATATCTATACAAAATATACAAAAATACCTATTTAGCCAATAAAATTAATTTACACCTTCTAATAATTAAAATTATCATTATACAAGTTAATTGACTATAAATTTACCAAAAATAAATTTAAAATCAAATTACACAATTTTCTCTAAAATTCATATTTTTCACATATAACTTCCAAAAATTATAATAAATTATCTATAATTAATTTTAGAAAATTTCCTTTACAAACATTACTCCAAATAATATATAGTATTTATTAAAATTATCAAAATTTTCAGGCTTGGAATAGTAACCCAAACAAAAAATTTCAAAAATTAAAAATAAATCCAAAAAATATATTTGCATAGCATTCAATCTCTACATCAACTTCTCTACTTAACATTAAGCCTAAATCTCACTCAATTAACCAAAAATTAACAAAAATTAAAAAATGAATTTACCTCGTTTCAAGTCGATTCGGAAGGAGATCGAAAAAACCGAAGGTAGATTCGAGAAGCTTGAAAGATGAGGAACGTGTAGGTACCAACAACTTGTCAGGAGCTCACTGGAGTTGTCGTCGGAGCCATAAAAATCCGGCCAAAAACCGATGAGAAAAGGAAGAAGAAGGTGGAGGAGGTGCTTGCCGGCCAAGGGAGAGTTGAATGGCGACGGTCCGGCGTGCTGGAGGTGGTTGCGCAGTGCTGGGCAGCAGGAGGCAGTATGTGTTCGACGGGAGAAGAAGGAAGAAGAAGAAGAAGAAGAAAGAAAAAGAAAAGAAAGAAAAAGGAAAGAAATAGAAAGAAAAAGAAAAAATATATATATATATATATTTTATAATATAACACTGCTTTAAATCCTCACCACAAATCTCTACACTTTATATATATATATATGTATACATATACACACACACAATTAATATTATTTTTTATTATTATTTTTTTTGAAAATATCCACTACAAATAATTGCACACACTCACTCTTAATTTTTTTTTCAAATATATATACTCTAAACTTTAATTAAAATTTTTTTATTAACCAAATATTTTTTTAAACATCAATTTAATAAAATAATTAAACTTAATAATCTCTAATTAGTATTAATAAAATAAAATTCACACTTAAATTCCCAATTAATTTCATAAATAAATATCGAAATTTGGGTGTTTACAGGAAGAAATTCTTACATGATAGTAAATTCTACTATTGGGAGGAGCCATTGTTTTATAAGAGATGTGGAGATGGTTTGATTAGAAGGTGCATTCCTCAAGGTGAAGTTGAAGATGTTTTGAGACATTATCATTCCTTGGATGTAGCTGGACACTTTGGTGCATCAAAAATAACATCTAAGGTACTTCCATCTGGTTTCTGGTGGCCTACATTATTCAAGGATGCTAGAGATTTTGTACTTACATATGATAGGTGCCAAAGAATGGGTAATATGAGATGCCATTGAAAGGAATTCTTGAAGTTGAGCTTTTTGATGTTTGGGGTGTAGATTTTATGGGTCCATTTTCGAGTTCTTTAGGCTACAAGTATATCTTGGTTATGGTTAACTATGTCTCAAAATGGGTGGAAGCAATACCAACCATTACTAACGATGCAAAGGTTGTTAAGAAAATGCTCAAGAAAATAATTTTTCCAAGGTTTGGTACTCCTAGAGCATTAATTAGTGATGGAGGTTCATATTTTTGTAATCAAGTGATAGAAGCTCTTTTGAAGAAATATGGCATAACACACAAGGTTGCTACTCCATATCACCCACAAACAAGTGGGCAAGTTGAGGTGAGTAATAGAGAAATCAAGTGGATTTTTGAGAAAATGGTGTCTTCTTCAAGGAAAGACTGGGCATCAAAGCTAGATGATGCCTTATGGGCATATAGGAAAGCTTTCAAAACCCCAATTGGCCTTACACCCTACCAATTGGTCTATGGTAAGTCTTGTCATTTGCCCGTGGAACTTGAGTATAAGGCATATTGGGCAACAAGGGCTTTGAATTTTGATTTGAAGAAGGCATGTCAGAAAAGGCTACTTCAACTTAATGAATTAGAGGAACTACAGATGAATGCTTTTGAAAATGCAAAGTTATATAAGGATCATACTAAGTTGTGGCATGATAAACATTTTGCTAAGAAGGAATTTCATAGGGAGAACTTGTTCTACTTTATAATTCGAGATTAAAATTATTTCCCGAAAAGTTGAAGTCGAGGTGGTTGAGTCCTTTTAAGGTTGTAAAGGTTCATCCTTATAGAGTAATTGAAATTACTAATGATAAGGGGAAAATATTCAAAGTTAATGGCCATCGTCTCAAGCCATATTTGATTGGTGAAGTAATTGATCAGGGGAGTTCAATCCCTCCATCTACACCTTAATTTAGAAAATGTAAGGTCAAGCTATAGACCATTAAATGTAGCAAGGTATTATTTACACATTTTTCTTTTTCTATTTTTATTTATTTTTAGTATTTTCTTTTATTTTATGTCATTCAATTATTTTTGAATTAGTTTCAACCACATTATAGTGTTAGTAACATTTACTATATTAATAATGTTTATTTCATTATTGTTATTTAAATTTATTGTAATTCTTCCTTATATTTATATTTTACAAATTAGTTTTTCCTTTATTGCTTTTCTTTCTCTGGTTTATTTTATTTTTATCTATATGTTTTTCTTTAAAAAAAAATTAACACATCCATTGCTTGTTTTTAGTTTATGTATCTCAAAACAAATTTTCTTTTTGTTCTTGTTTCCTTTTAGCTAGATTTAGGCTCATAAACATTATTTTATTTTCTTTAAGTGTGGGAATTAATTTTAATAAATTATGAATCATGTTATTGCAATTAATCTATTTATATGGACATTAGATCGTGTCGAGTGGGCACATACAGGCTGACTCATTACACAGCAAAATGGTGTTGAGTTGGCACATATACGCTGATTTGTAACAGAAGACAATAATGCCGAGTCAGCACATACATGCTGACTGGTTCTAGACACAAGTGGTACCAAGTCGGCACATACATGACGACTCATGCCTTCCCTCAACACTTCTAAATTTTTAATTTTTTAAATTTTTGGTTTTCTTTTCATTTTCTTTTATATTATTTAATATATTTACTTTATAATTCTTTTTATCAACTTTTTCCTCCCTTTATTTTTGTCTTCTTCCTATAACAACTTCCAAATTTTGATTCAAAATGAAAAGTCATGCCCCTTTCCAATAAAGGTCATGACCTTTCAACTTTTTCTTACACCCTAGTCAAAATACCTATATATAACTCATTTGACTAATAGTTTTTTATTCCTCACTTACACCTTTTTCAATTCCTACACTCAACCTTTATATATATCCCTTATGTTTTTGGTTCTCTTCTCTTCATACATTTTCTTTTATTTTCTTAGTTACATTCTCCTATTCACCATCTTCTTCATCCTTTACCCTAGCCGGCCACCACCCACTCCCTCTTCTCTACATCATCTCTTTCACCATGAGTAAGACTAGGGGCTCTACTTCTCGATGACCATAAGAGGAGACACAAGAGGAAGACCTTGCCATCACTTACAAAGCCAAGTTCCCCATTCTTTCACATGAAGAAGGTGCTAGATTCACCACTCTTAAGTTTAGGGAAATCATTGGTTGTAAGTATATTCCCTCTTCTCTTCTTCAAGATGTAAGCATGCATGACTCTTTTAATTAATTGTTAGCTACTTGTGGGCTTAACAAGTTTGTGTCTATGCAAGAACCAACATATGTTGAGTTAATCATTGAATTTTATACATCTTTAGATGTGCACCCAAAAGACTCACACATTCTTGAATTTCGGATGCTAGGAAAGAAACACCAAATTACATATACATTCATGCATATGGTTTTTAGTTTTAAGAAGGACGATATGTGTGATATTCCTAAATCTTTTAATGTAAATGAATTTTGGACATTTTTGACTGATTTGATATCCCCTTTTCAACCAAAGAAGGGTAAGGCAATGTTTATTAAAGACATAAAATTTTAGTTATTACATAAAATTATTGCATGTATTGTTTTCCACAAATCCAAATTTAATAGAATTTTTGCACAAGAATTGTTTTTAAAGTGGTGTATTCATACTAAGAAACAAGTGTGTTGGACTTATTTGATTTTTAATCAACTTTTGACTTATGCTTCTCGTAAGGATGCTCCACTCACCCTTGGTCATATTGTTACTATTATTGCTAAATCTCTTAATGCCAATTTGGATGAATTTACTGGTGTTGTTGAGTGCTCTTATTTCACTAAGTAAGCTTTTGTAAGTGGTGTAGTAGTGCATGCTTCTCGTCGCTTGATTCTGGCCTAGTCTAGGTTATGTTGGAGAGGGTTGGCCCGTCCTCTACAGGTTGAGGAGGAGGATATTCAGGTTGAGGACGAGGATGTTCAGGTTAAGGAGTCTCAAGAGGAGGAGCCACATGATAATGTCCCTCTTCTACCCTTACTAATGCAAGGTGGTGCAAGTGGGTCTTCAAGTGGAGAGTCACATATTTGGGAGCAAATTTTGGCGAATCAAAAGGAGATACAACGTCAATTGATTGGGATGGAGTCTTGGAATTGATAACTTGATCACCGTCAATGTAAGATGGAGTATAATATGAATTAATTCTTTACCCGTTCCAGTTACAACATCGAGTCTCCTCCACCATCCCATTTGGAGGATTAAGGGAGTTTTTCTTTTTCCCTTCCTTTCTTTCATGTTTGGGATTCACATTGGGGACAATGTGAATTTTTAAGTGTGGGGTAAGGGATATTAGTAGTTGTTATTTACTTATGTCTATGTTTATATGCATGTGTGTCTATGCTTTATTTTGCACAATTTTATCTTCTCCATATTTATAAGTAGTTTCTTTTCCAAGTTGATCTTGATTGTGATTGAAGTTCTATTTTGATGCTATGTTAATAATTAACTTTTTATGCTCAATTGGTAGAATTTTAAAGTTTCATTTAGTATTAGTTTTAAGTTTTTCTTTTTATCTCTTTTTATTATTTTCAAAATCTAGAGAATGTTTAGTCAATTTTCTGACTATGCTTAATGCTAGGATGAAAAGGACCTAAGCTTAGTTTTTAAGAATTGAAGTAGCCTTAGGGAAACTATAGCCATAATACGTATAACTAGCTTTTCAATAATGGATGAGGACTACAAAATAAAGTAAAAAAAATAATTTAATTTTAAAAAAAGAAAGAAAAAGAAAATTGATGATTGTTGACGTGATGCATTTCGAGTAAGTTGTGTGTAAGTGAGTATGCTCCTTAATTACATTCATTCTTCATGTATTACGTCACAAGTAAAAAAAAAACACTAGTGGGAACGAGCATAAAATGCACCCACTACAAAAAAAATGTGTGTCAAAAAATTCCATGAGAATTATTGGTTAGTACATGTGCTTAATCCTGTCCCATGGCTACTTTTGTTCTTAGAAATCCTAAGTTTGAAGAATGAACATTATGGCTAGAAAGCTTAGTTATCACCTTGACTTTACATTCTTGATTTTGCTCTTAATAAATTGAGATAAATTGTTAAACTTATTACTTATGCTATGAAACTTGTTTTCCCTATCATTGTTAAGCATTGGAAGCTTAGTTGTTAATTATCTCTTTCTATACCCCTTTCATAGTTAAGATGACTTATTGGGATGACTACATCTATTTTGGAGAAGATAAAGATTTTGTCAATTTTCTCACATAGATCTTATATTTCTTGCTTAAGGGCAAGCAAGGTCTAAGTGTGGGGGAATTTGTTAGGATATAAAATAACATAGTTCTTTAGGATAGTTGTGTTTATTTTTTCTTAGTTTTATGCTTGCATTTGTTTGATTATTACTTGGTTATTTTTATCTTTGGATGTTTTTATCTTGCTTTTATGTTTTGTGGATTCTCTTTGATTTAATTCATGCTTTGAAGTGCATTTGGATTTTTTAGAATAAGGAATGGTGTATAAAGAGCAAAGGAAGAGGAAATGGGGAATGTGCCAGTCGTCACTGGCAGTGCCGAGTCATTACAGAAAGGAACCATGCCAAGTTGTGCTGAGTTGGCACAGTGGTGCCGAGTCATAATAGAGAACAGTGGTGCCGACTCAGACAGTGGTGTCGAGTTGTCTCCACACCCTTTCATTTCACCCTTTCACATTCACATCCATTTGAAGAGGGCACGAGTTGGGATATTTAGAGGCCTATAACTACATGAAATTGACTTTCTTTATGCATGAAAAGAATACTTAGTTTTTGTTTAAAAGATAATGAGTATCAATTGTAGTTTTGTTGTTAAAAAGTGTTAAGTGGAAGATATAGCCAAAAGTTCAAAGAAGACAAGAGGACTATTCAATATCAAGTAACTTCCTAAAGAGCATTGAAGACTTCATCAACGTAGTCTTTTTCTCTTTTCTCTAACTAGTTGCTTGATGTTTAAAAGTACTTCCTTGTTGTTGTTTGATTTTGGATACTATGTATTTTGGCTAAGTCCTTATTTATTAGAATTGCAAGGATGAATTGATCTTATGAACTACATCCTTATCTTTTATAATGCATGAATGATTTAATTTCAGTCAAGTTTTGGAATGTGTTATGTATGCCTGATCACCATATATAACTTGTTAATCAAATCTTCACAATGAGAGTTGGGGCATTTAGGTCTCAATGCAATTGAATTTACTTAAAGGATATAAAAGTACTTAGAGACAAGAAATCCACTTTAAGGGGTTAAAGAACTGGCATAGAACTTAGTGATTTTTGTATATCTCTGTAATGTCATAAGAGTAGACTTTAAATGAAAATACCCTTAATTGATAATGAGAGTTACTTTTAAGGATTGTTGGTCATATTCTCCAATCATTGCGTATGTTTATATGTCTATTAACTTTTATAGTTCTTGATTAATTCTGAATTGTAATTCTAATATATATTGCCTGAATTTGTTATAGTATATTTAGTTTAATTAAAGTAATTTGTAATTCTTCGTAATTTAGGATAGATAGAGCTTTTCAATATCTTCTTTTATTTTATTTGCCTATCCATCTAAGTATCTACTCGCTTAATATAAAATTGCTCCAAGATTCCCTATTGTTCAACAAACTACTTGCTCTATACTTAGTCTTGGAGACTACGATATTAAATTTGACCCACACCATTTATAATTTTTTTAGATTTTAATGAGATTTTCATGAATTTAACTAAATGATATAGGAAATGATTTTTGTAAGTTGTAAAATAGAAATTTTTGTATTAACAACGTGATTACATGCTTTAATAGGAAAACATTAAATAGCTAAGAAAACATAAATTATGCTAAATTTGAAAGTTGAATTTGATTGTTGATTGATTGATAATATGTGTTAATGATTGGTTTTGTGTAGAGTTTTTTAGTTCTTCTTTGCTTTTATACATAGTGTTGCTTGCAAGTTACTCCTTCCCCAACTCATTAATTTCATCAGCAAAAAATTTCAGAAGTTTTAAGTTTATTCCTTCCTCAGCAATTTAACTCCTTAGCTCATGTAACATGTATTCCAAAGAGTTCCACCTCTTTAATGCACCAGTCAGTTTTTCAGTATATTCCAGAATATTCAAGTGTTTTCTTTTTTTATGGGTGGAATTTTTTTATTAACTATAGGCTTATGAGCTCTTGGACTTCAAATCTAAAAATTAAATTATGGGCTCAAACAGTTACTTAATGTTGATTTTGTGTTATGATTATGCTTATGTATGGTATTTGTGATATGTGCTAATTATGTGATTCTTGAACCTAATTATTACTAACCCTTGTTTATCATGTCTCTTTTGACTATTATCAGTTACTTACCTTATTTCTTTTGACTATTTATTATTGATTGTTGCTACTAAATTATTACTAACCATTTTGCTTGTCTCTTGCATTAATGCATTTCATGCATCTCCTATATCTTATGTGCTTGTTTGCATATTATTTGTTTGATTGCATATCACTACCATGTGTGTGCTTTATTCTTAGATCCTTAGATGGATTTTGTGCACATCGACTTGCATCATTATCATATTTGCTAGCATCATTATCATACTTTCATGCATCTCAAATTTTTATCATACTTGCATGCATCCCGAATTTCTCATTCATTTGTATGTACCCCAAAGTAAAGCAAATAAAGTACAAGGAGGAAGCCGATGGTATTTTTACATATTACCATGTTTATTTATCATTTTTGCATGTTTACTTACATAGTTACTAAGTTTTTCCTTTCATGTTGTTTCTTACATGTTACATATTGTGCCATATTTTGTTATAACATGTCATGCTTTTTCATGTACAGTCTAGTATTTTATGTCATGACTTACCATGCTTATATTTGTTTCATACCAAGATTGCCATGCCATGTAGAATAAATGTTGTCATATTTTTAATGCTTTATATGTTTACCATTCTAGTTTAGGAGATATCATAATTTACTATATTTACCATGTTCATGTACTATTATGTGCATTTACCATGATTGCCATATTTATATATTTATATTTTAATTATGCATTTAGCCATGTCCATGCATCATAATTTGCCATGTTCATGCATTTTATATAAATTGCTTTGGTGTGCTTGTGTGTATATATTGTGTTTGCATTTGCATGTAGTGGTTTATCCAAAATAATACATATCTCTTGGAACTATATTAACTAGTAAGGCTAACCTTACTTAGCATCGAGGTGGTATGGAGATGTCTCATGTTATATGAGCCTGCCCCTACTAAAATTGACATTTAGATTCAACTGCTTTATCTAATAGTCAAATTTGATTCCAAACAAGGGATTCGAGTTTGCCTAATCCCTAACCAGATAATTTTTCAGGTGATACCAAGTGGTGACTCCCTATTTCTCCTAGCTGGATTCTAGAGTTGTAAGTGCATTTATATCATCCCTAGGTGCTCTTCTAGTATTTTGTCACTATCCCTCTATTGTCCTATAATAAGAAAAAAGGCAAAAAGCATTTTTAAGCCCTTGAACTATAGCGGTTTTTTTATATTGAGCCTCTATCATTTTATTGCATTGAATTGAGCCCATATACTATTATTTATGTATACATTGAGCCCCTATACTATTATTTATGTATACATTGAGCCCCTATACTATTATTTATGTAATACATTGAGCCCTTAAAATGTTTACACATTTCTATGGAATTTGTCAAATTGGGGCTCAATAGCTACATAAATAATAACATTGGGACTTAATGCAATGCAATAAAATAATAGGGGTTCAATAAAAAAAAACCCGCTATAGTTCAGGGGCTTAAAATGGATTTTGCCAAGAAAAAAAAGGGATAGCATACAAATTAGTGCCAAGTTGACGTAAATAATTTGGTACCCTCATACTTTTTGTAATTAATGCCTTATATTTGGCTATCTTATCTTGTTACTTATGATCATAAATAATTTGATTTGTAGACCATGCATTAAAAAACAACTATGTATGAATTGCAAATTTTGAGTGGAGAAGGAAAATTTTATCCTATGTTTCCATTAGATAAGTATAACTTGATTATGGGTACATAAAGTAAAAATATTTTAAATATGCTATTTGAGGATTGCATATGTTGATATGGTTTAAAATGGACAAATTTAAGGCATTACAAGTATGATTAATTGATTAATATATATTTTACTTAGGGTTTGAGCTTTACATTATCTCTAATAGTAGCATATTGATAAGCTCCTAAGTAAAGGTTTTACTCACTAGGTTGTACTAATCATCTACTCATATGATAATGTTGTTTGTCTATTAGTTTTAAAAATTTCAAAATAGATCATAGTCATAATGTACATAGGAGATATTGGATTTTGAATTTGGGGCACCCATGATAGGTTAATTTGATCTAAATGCATATTAATTAAGGATTAAAATTAAAAAAAATTTAAAAAAGCATTGATTACTTTTATTAATAAAATGAGGGAAAAACCACTTGATGTAGTGCATCAAGCGATGAAAAAATCTCTTTCTAAACAATCTATGCAAAAGTTCCAATAAGAAAGAGAGTTGAAAATAAAATAAAACCAATAGAAACTAAAAAACCAAGCTCCAATAAGAAATGGAGCGTAAGACAAAAACATTACCATAATTGAATTATACACTATGATCTTAAAAGAAGAAAACAAAGAAATAAAATCAAAAGCAACAAAATTCAAGCCCTTAAGTCAAAGAAGGATGAGAGATTGAGTTTGTCCAATAGTGAATGCAAAAAGATGATTGGAGTAAATTTTTCGCAGAGTAAGGGAACCCGGGAAGTAAAGCCTTCAACAATCAAAAAATTCTAAGAAAATTAATTTTCTAACCTTCTATATGGAGCATTGAGCATTTTCAAAGATTACTTCATTTTGATGAAGCCAAGTGACCAACTTATTTAAATGAATAATAATAGCCAAAAGCAGGAACGAAATCTACCCAAACATATGCTTCTTCACTTATAAAATAGAAGAACTAAGGTTCGAGGAAGAATGGTTTTAATGCCCCTACATTTAATAAAGAAACACTGCAACTACTAATAGAAGGTGCAATAGATGAATAAATGATTATTATTTTCACCAAAGTAAGCACGTGAGGGGCATCTTTTTTGATTGATAGTGTACGTATATGCCACAAGAAACAAGTCTATCCCATGTTATGAGCCTATCAAGAAGAGCAAACCAAGAGAAGAGCTCCACTTTTACAAGAACCAAATTAAGCCATATATTAGGTAGGACAATTTCATTAGAATGTTAGATAGCATGCATGAATGAATTATAAAGAGATTGGACTGTGTAATCCTTACTACTGTTAATTCCTTATAAGATCGGTCTCTACTAGTAGCATATAAATTGACTTGGTAGATAAGAGATAATAAGGAGTTTACTAATTCAAGCTTATCCTCATTTAAATCTTGCTTCCAAGATAAAGCCCATTACCAATCATCATCCATCCGATAATCTATATCATAAACAAAAGTATAAGGAGCATAAGATAACTAATGTAAAGAGGAAAAAAATAAATCCAAAGAAGAATGACTATACCATTTATCAGTCCCAAAAAGGATTAATCATCCATCATCAACACTAAAGGAAAGAGCATAAATAATAAGCATAGAGAAAGTGTCATTACCAAATATTGTTCAAGTAATACCTCTCCAAATGGTAGAGTGATGCCTTAAGTTAGTGTAGAAAATATTATCAACGTGAAAGATTGAATATTTATGTTGAACCATAAGACTTCAAAGAGCTTTATTATTGTCTTATGACTGCCACAAACACTTAAAGAGTAAACATTTATTAAAACAATATCAATTACCTATAAACCTATAAGCTTTTTAGGTTGAGAAATGACCTCCCAATTAACCCAATGAAATGTCCTCCCACTATTACCAACAGACAAAAAGAAATCTTGAATGTATTAATTGATAAAGTCTGTAACCTTAGTGAGGAGCTTGAAAATAGAAAGAACTTATAATGACATAGAGGAGATATAAGATTTAATAAGAGATAATCATCTCGCCTCTGAAAGAATGTTGCCCTTACAAAAAGACAACTTCTTATTAATATTTTGAATGAGTGGATTCCAAGTAGAAATCATAGTAGGTGAGGCCCCTAAAGGTAGGACAAGATATTTGATTGGAAGTAAAGAGTTAAGACTAAAAATTTTAATATTTGTAGAGGCAAGTAAAGCATTAGGGACATTAATAGCAACCAGCTGGCTTTTATGGAAATTGATTGAAAGTCCTAAGATCAAAGCAAAACACCTTAACATATAATAAAAGGTTGATGACAAAAGCTCATTGAAGCTGTACAAAGAAAATTATATTGTCGATAAAATGCATATAGGAGAAAATACAACCATGACTCAAAATTTGGAATCCCTTAATCAAGTTCAAAGTTGCCATTTTCTTAATAAGTAACAAAATAGGCTCAAAATCAATAATGAAAAGAAATGGAGACAAGGGACAATCTTGTTTGATTCCATAGTTGAAGGAAAATTCCTGAGATGGAGATCCATTGACAAGAACAGAAACTATAGACCCAACAAGGCATTTTTTTCATCCAACCTAACAAATTTTCACCAAATCCTATTATCTTCAACACCATGAATAAGTATTGCCATTTGATAGAATTAAAGGCTTTTTCAAATTTAATTTTAAATAAGAAATAACCCAAGTTCATCTTCTTTCAAGAATCAATAATTTCATTTGCCATAAAATAACTGTCCAAAATTTGTCTTCCCGCTATATAAGCTGATTGTGATTTTATAATAATATTATCTAAAACTAATTTTAGACAAATTGATAAAAGCTTTGCAATGATCTTATAAAAGACCATAGATAAGTTAAATTGGCATGAATTCATAAACTATATTAGTAGATGTTGTTTCAGGAACAAGTGTAATGAAGGAACTTTTAATTGCAGTTGGCAACTTTCCTAATAGATAGAAGTCATTCACCATAGGAAAGACATCATATTGAATTAAATTCCAAGCCTTCTTATAAAAAAGAAAATTGACTCTAGTAGGACCTGGAGCTTTAAAGGACCCACAACTCTAAATAGCCTCCTTAATCTTCTCCAAGAAAAATTATTGTTCTACAAAGTTCACTTGAGAGTGTGAAAGCTTGCAAAAATTCAAATTTTCAACAAAACCATCAACTAAGCTGCTTCTATTAAAGTGGTCATTAAAATGATAAAAAAATAACTTTAAAATTCTCAGCATATGAATGAACAAAGGTTTTACCATCCTAAAGTTTTCAAAAATGATTCCTACACCACATAGTAGAAGTATGGATATAGAAGAAATGAGTGTTTCTATCACTAAGATTACACCAGGATATTCATGCTTTCTCCCTCCATATAGATTCTAGATGCTTGGAGATTGAGCAATGCTATTGTATAAGGCTAGTTCACGATAATTCTTTAAAAAATAATAGTTTTCAATCTTTAGATTGTTGTTCAAGCAAGTTCATGCCCTTCTTAAGGCATGTGTATTCTAAGATTGCAATTGAGATTTAAGGCATTTAATTTTTTGATATAAAGGCAAAAAACTAGATTTAGAATTCCACATCTTTTTCACCACATTTGGAAAAATAGGGTGCTTCCACAAAAAATCGAAAGTTCTGAATGGTTTAGGACTTAAGTTTATAACATAACTCAAAACCCAAAAAGAATTATGGCCAGAAGAACTATGGGACAAAGACAATAGATGAAGATATAGAAATGAGATTAGCCAATCATAAGATATAAATGGCCTATCAATTTTACTTTTGCAAAGACTCTTGTGCTAAGTGAAGGTGTTACATTGAAGGTTCAACTCAACAATATCAGATTGCAAGATAAAATTATTAAACATAAAAACACCCTATTCACTAAAAGTGCCAGATGATCTATCTTTTGCATTTCAGACTTTAATTGAAGTCTTCAATTATTAAAATGGGCAAAGCAAATTTTGATTGCAGATAAGTTGTCAGTTCTTCATATAGAAATTGTTAAGATTGAACATAAGATGGAGTATAGATACCAACAATCAAAAAATGAAAATTATCAAAAATAAAAGTAACTTTTAAGCCAATCCAATGCTGGTGAATAGTAGAAGATGCCTTCTTAAAAACTTAAATGGCACCTAAATGACTCATTCCCTAGAATTTTCTTAATGTAAAAAATTAATAGTGGTTTGTTTAGTTTTTAACAAAACAACCAACTCAACTTGCTTGATGTGCTTAACTTTTTGCAAGTGTGAATTTTTTGAAGCACCTCTTAAGCCGCAACAATTCTAAGATAGGATGGACATCATCAAGATATAAAGTAAAAGAGAGAAAATTAAACTTGCTTTGAAGACCCCTGCTAACGTTAAGAGTTATGAGAGATCACACTGGTAAGGTTTTATATAACATCATCATCATCTTGGGAGAAATGAAAATCTAGAGTCTTCCCTAATTGAAAAGTAACAGTAACAACTTTAATAATGGCTTCATGATCATGGTCTTGTTATTCTTTCCTTTTATTGTCATTATTAGTTGGTTCCCAAGACTTTGCACTATTTGAATGGCTGGCAAGCTGTGGCAACTTCCTTTTGCATTTAAGAACAAACTTACTCCCCAGTCTCTTGTATTTTCGATACTAGTGATGAAATCATTTAAAGTTTGAGCTTTCTTCAACTTTTTCCTTTCTTAGACTTGTTTGAAGTAATAACTTTATTTTTAGGGAAAGAGATGATAGCTAAAGGCTCAATATGATAGGGATAAGGAGTATTAGTATTTGCAACATTTGGTGTAGTGATGACAGTAAGCCCAAGATTGGCAAGATCCACTGAATCTTAAGAACAAAGTGAGTTAGCCTTATTATTGTGGGATAGTGGCTGTATAGAAAAATCTTTTTCCATTTCAAAACATGTAGCTAAAATAGGTTAGAGTGGGAGAGTTGCAATTGTGAATGTGATTTCCTCCTCTACTGTTGTATTTGAATTCAAAAAGTATAAATGTCAAAAAGTTGTAGCACTCTCACATACAAAAATAAATATAAACAAAAGATATATGAAACAAAGTTAAGAGAAGAAACTCTATATATTCTCTCAAATTGAAGACAAACAAAAACTAAATGAGGTTGAGAAAATAATAGTATTTTTCCTTCGTGATCTAACACTAGATATAGTGATGCAGACCAACTAGCTCTACAGTTTATGGAGCAATTAGATGGTGGTAAAAGGGTTAGGACAAGCAACAGTGCTTCAAAACACCATAACTTTTGGCTCCGGATGAGTTAAAGACTCACAACATATCAAATCGAAGCTTATTTAGAAATCTATATGAACAATTGGGTTTACCTGTTGCAATACATTTTCAGCCCCAAATTCGACTGTTTGAAGCTGTTTTTAGGGCTTTGAAGTTTTGTGTCAAGTTTTTATTTATTTTTATATTTTGTTTGGCCCTTTTGCCCTTTTTTTTTAGTGTTTTATTGTGAACACTATTTATTGGTTATGTTCTATTTTGGTGACAGCCTTCGAATAATTTTACACAAGATTATATTTTCTTCAAATTTTAGTGTTCTTCGGAATCAACAAATTTGATGCCTATTTTCTAGTGTTCTTGAATCAACAAATTATAAAAAAAATTGAATTTTTGACATTTTTATTTGAATCAATAAATTTTTAATAATTTTCTTTTTATTTTAAGCTTCCGCTACGTCTAATAATTGTTTTAATTCCGTAGCTCAATATGTAAACTTTAAGAGATTATGACTGTTATTTTATTTCCACTTTCATGTCCACTATTAACAATCTTTCTATTTTTCTCCAAATTTAGCACTTTTTTCACCAACTACATAATAAAGCTATACTTTCATTTCACTTCTAATTCTTCAAAACATGCAATAATCATTCTTTGCACGGACTGGCGGAAATGAATTCTTGGACTTAATTTATTAAAAGGTTTTTAGTATGTTGGTCCAAAATAAATTATGGATTTAGCCCGTTTTAAAATGTAGCATAAACAATTAATTAGATTTTATATTACACATATATATATTTTTTATGTTTGACAAGTCACTTTTTTATTAAAAATATTATTATCACATTGTGATTTTAAAATGTGCCAATATTGTGGTGGGTGCCATGTGACATGAAGGCATTTGAATGGTGGATGTGTGGCAGATGTGAGAAAAATAACCGAAAAAGGAAAAATCAAATTAAACTGATTGGTTCGGTGTGATATATATAAAAAAAAATTATTTGGTTTTTATTTTGTAAAATCAAAATATTTTTAGTTTGGTTCGGTTTTGATGGTTAAAATATGATTAAAAAACTGAGCTAAAATTTTTAAATATTATTAATTTATATGAACGTTCATGATTCAGTTTAATCAATTTAACACTATATATTTTAAATTTGACCAATAATTATAGTATTTAAATACTTAAACTCTTAATCAAATTATATGATAAAAAAAATACTCAAATTAAAGTTGTTTGAATAATCGGTAAGGTTGCTTTTTTAAAAAAAATAAATTAATTAAATATAAAAAATTAATAACAACAAATCTCATAAATATTATTAAAAAAATTTAAAATTATAGAAATTTAATAAGTTTAAAATTGCAAAAATTCAAAAGGTCCAAACAAATCAAACCGAATCGAATTGAATTTTTTGATTTAGCTTGATTTGCAATCGTCTTCGGTTCAGTTCTATTATTTTTATAATATTTTTAGTTTCATTCAATTTTATATAGCTTTAAACTAAACCGAACTCATCGATGCACAACTCTAACATAAAACATGTTATATGCTATTAATTATTTTTGTAATTTATTTATTTATGTATTAATTTTGTAATTTTAAAGTTGGACCAGAAGCATTATAGTAAATTTTTATTATCAGTGACCCATTGTACATGTCACTAGTAGTAATATATAACTTTATCCTTCAAATTTATACTAGATTATTTTCTTTGACAAGTTTTAGCCACAAAACACAGATATGTATTAATTATATTTATTTCAATATTACATGAGAAATATATATATATAACAAAGATTGTGTGTACTGTGCACCAACAAGGATTTTGTCGTTCAAAAACATAATTATATATCAGAGATCTTCTATTGACTCATTGTATTGAAAAAAAAAAATAAAAGAAGGAAAGAAATAAAAAATAAATATAAAGTAAAAATAAAAAGAATGGAAGAAATAATATTATTAAAAATAAAATAATTATGAAAAAATAATATGAATAATGATAAGAACAATTATTTAAAAAAATAATAAGAAGAAGCATAAGAACTAGAACAAGAAAAGCCCTTAAAAAAA
>CATIWM010624220.1:0-18570 GCA_949671775.1 Mallotus repandus
TGTCCAATTACCAAAAGACCATTATACAAAACACCACTTAATACTTAAATTTTAACGAATTGGCATGAAGGGATTTACACCCGATAATTGTCTCTTAAATACTACACTAATCATCACCGTGTGTACAACAATAACAATTATTAATTACTTAAATTATATGAATCAATATTAGAAATTAAAATTTCTAACAAGTAAAATCATGATATTAGTTATTCTTTATAAAATTTTCAAAACAAATTAAGATGATGGACCACATGATATGTTCTCGAGTTCAATAGCAACATCGAAGATTCATGCATGTAAAATCCAACAGTTTTTCATGATTTGAATCACGAATAAGCTTTTTGAGTTTTAATTAATTTGTTTGTTCGATTCAATATAATTATGAAGACAACAACAACAATATAATTTGCATACACTACAATTTAAATCTGAAATATTATATAAACAAAAGTTTATTCCAATGGTTATTGATTAAAATTAAATATTTTTTAGTTTTTTTTTAAAGTTCACACGCTTAAATGATAGGAAAAATTACAATCACCTCCTGAAATTTGGTCAAACTATTAATTCGTCCTTATATTTTTAAAAATTAACTAATAACCCCTTACATTTGATTTTATTAACTATCTTTTCATTTTACAAACTAAATACTCTTTAGGTTTGATATTTTTATTATAAATCTAGGGATATTTTGTTAGCGGAAAGGAAAAATAATTAATAAAATCAAATCTGATAGGGCATTTAGTTGACTTTTAAAAATGTAGGAATGAACTAGTGAATTAAAACAAATCTCTAGGGTGATTGTAAATTTTTCTAAATAATATTGACTAATAGAATTTAGCTAAATAATACAAGATTGTTTGTTTCAAAAATTGTAATATTATTAATGTAAATTCTCAATTTAAAACTAAATTAGTTAAAAATAATTTAAGAGACCAACTAATTAATGGCTGCTTAGTAAAAAATACTATTACAAAATCATTCTTCCAAGTTCGGTAAATTGATATATGGTGTTATTTTATTTTAAAGTTGGAGTCCAAATTACAAAATTGATTTGCAAGATTCAAGCATAGGCCGCCTTAATTAATTTTCTTCTATACTACTTGAATTATCAAGTTTGGTTATGCTTTGTGTTGGCATTTGGCAGCCTACCAACAACCAAACTTCCAAGATGGGGAGATGATTGTGATTATATTGCTAGGGATGTGTAGATCATCTTCATTGCCTACCCATCAAAGTTTTTTCCAATTCATTTCATGGGATTTATTTTTATGTAATTATTTTTGGTATCTATTAATTACAAGAACTCTAATTAATTTAAATGAGTTGGATGAATCATATAAAAATTAGTTTAATATCTACTTTTCTATATAGAATCACATTCATATTTTGTAAATGAAAATTTAAACTTTTTACGACTAGCACAAAAATGGATATTATTTTTTGCGAACAATAGATGATCAAATTAAATATCATTAAAAAGAAAAAAATTACGAAAGAGTACTATATATGAAGATAGTTCAATACAAATAACCAAATTTAATAATCCAAAGTTAAAATTGTAAATTATTAAAAAAAAAACAGTCCAAAAAATTATAATAATTTTTGGTCAATGACTTAAAACAAAAAAGAAAAGAAAAATTAAATACATATGCAACCATAAACTTTAACAATAGGTATATCTACCTCTAGATTATGGTCAATACAATGGACCATAAATTCATGGAGCCAACAGAAAATGTTATTCTTGGCAAAATTAAACAATAGAAAATAACAATTAAAAACCTTGATTATATATATATATATATATAACAACAATCAGAATCAAGCATGAAAATATAATTTTCTGACAATATAGACCACAATACATGGACCATAAAACAATTGGAAATTGGAATTTATTCCCACTATTGACCTATACCCAGAAGATGATGACATAAAAATAGAATTCAATTCAATTCCAAACCTAACAATAAGTTTCGCGCTCTAAACAATCTCTAATCATTAATTAACTCTTAAGCATCATCACTTTTAATTAAAAATTACATCACGATGTCAATGAAAAAGCAGTTAAGTTATAAATTATTTTTGAATGTATCTTAAATACAGAATTTGAATCTTATCTTTATTAATTTAAAAAGAAAAAATTACGTACAGTTATCAATATTTAAATCATATAATTTTTCTATTAAAAAAAATAATCTTACCCTAAAATTATCAATATTTAAACCATATAACCTCTCTATTAAAAAAATAATCACATCACAATTAGATCCCACTACTACATTAATTGACAAAGACTTGTCCTCACATGAACTAAAAGATAAAAGTAAGTGGTCCAAATGACTAGCCAATTTCTTGTACCCCAAAAAAAAAAAAAATGCAACCACCCACCCATAGGATTCTTGCTTGGTTATGGTCCTAATTGGCCGACCAACTTTGTAAAAGCATGAGGTTGGGTTGGTCAATCTTTAGGCCTATGATTAATTGCACAAGTGGCAATTGTCATTTTCCTTATCTCTTCTTATTAATTGCCAGAAAACAATCTGTTAACAAATAGCAACAAAACTGTGTTGTCCCACCAAAAAGACTTCACTTCTGGGAGCCTTCTCTTTTGGTAGTTCATGGGTACTTTCTTTTCTTCTTCATTATCTTCTCTGCCTTTTCCTATTTTGGTTCTCTTTCATGATTTTGCAATTTCCATTTTTTTTACAGTCTTAATCCTATTAATAAATGGAAACTAATAGTACCCTTTAGAATTTTTGCCTCATTAGTCATTAACCAATGGATTTCAACGTGAAATTTTCACAATAACGGTTGGTCAATTAATCCACCTTAAATGTCATATATTTATTTCATTACTTATTTTTAACCAAGCGATTATTTTAAAATTATAAATAGAAAAAATTCTATCATTATTTTATTTTTTATTTGCTTTATGTATACTTTATTATTATTACCGTAAGATTAAAATATGTTAAATTATCTAAAGGTTATTATTAACAAAATAAATCTTATTTTGTAAAAAATAAAGTAATGATACTGTTGAATATTAAATTTGATATACATCTTCAAAAGGTACAAAAAAATAATAGATGAGAATATAATTAAATAACTTCTAATTGCTATTTCTTTAAAAAAAAAAAACTTCTAATTGGTATACTAACACATTGTAGATTTTTGTTTTTGAAACTTATATTTTTTTACAGAATGGAATTTACAAATATTGTTATGAAACTGATAGTAATTTATCAAATATTGAGATATAAAGGTAATTTATGGTCTGTTAAAAAAAGGATAATTTTTAATATTTGTTGATTCAAATAGTAAAGAGCTTGAATTTTTTCAAATAAAATTTTGAGTTTAAATTACACAATTTAAATTGTATATATAAAAAAAACATGTATTAAGAGTTTTTTTTTTATTTTTTTTGGAATTACTTAGTTCGTATTTTAAAAGAGTTGAAATCCTTGTTATTACCAGTATGGAGATAACAAAAAATTGTAGTTTACATGTTTTTTTGGCTGAAAACATATGGAATTCTGGCGGCTAACCACAAAGTCGTCATCAAAAAAGCAATATTGGCCGTGATAATTAACCAAAAAATGTTAGTTAAAACAAGACTTATCAATTGGTATTTTCGTAAAAAAAAAAAATTGTCTTTAGGTATAAAAACAAGAGCCTATGATTAATTAATTAATTAATATCTTAATTGGTCGTAACCTTCACGATGATTTTAAACCATTCAGACAATTATTTTTTTTAAAAATAATCACACTAATTAAACAATCAAGCAAAACCCAACTCATAATTGATCTGTTAAGCTGTTAATTAATTAATTAATTAATTCAATTAACTAAATTAAAGATTGCCCTATTCTTCGACATTGACGTGGCTAAAATTATATTAAGCAATAATAAAAAATTAAAATTGAAATCACAGGTTAATATCCCATTATTTAAGAGGAAATTTCTGATGAAGTTCATATTTTTTAATAAAAAAATGTTCTAAATGTTTTATGTTTCCACAAAATTGCCAAGTTGGATTATGAATATTATATTAAGACAATTGAAAAAAAAGGATTATGACTTGGTCTCCAAGTCAAATATTCTGTTATGCTGAAATTCTCTTCTTACCCATGCCTTTCCTTTTATTGTCAGCAATTTTCTTTTTCTCAATAATAATTCTAAAGAGTAGTTTGTTTCATAAAAAATAAAAGTGAAAATTAAAATCGAAATCGGAAAGAGCAATTATGATGGTTAGTGTTTAGTTTATTAAAATTTCGCATGAGAATGAGAATAGATTTTTCCATCAACGACAATCACCCAATCTCCTTGTAAGGATTTTCTATTCCCATAAAATTAAGTCAAATTAATTATAAATTATCTAAAATTTTAAATATTTTCATATCTTATTAAAATTTATAAAATATAATATTTTTTAAAGCAGTAAAATAAAATATACAAATTTATAATAATAATTATTTAATATGTTTTCATATATAAATAAGATTGGTTCTTAGTTCTTTATAAATTAAACATTTTTTTAAGATTTTCATTCAATTTTTGATTCCTCTTCATTATGATTCCGATTCCAAAATATGAACCAAATGATCCCTAAATATTTTTAATTTTTTACTAATAGAAGATTTAGATAATTTAAATGTTGATAAGTTATATAATAAAAAATAATTTTTTAAATTGTATAAAAAATAATTTTATAGATGAAAATAAAATTCAAATCCTCCTCAAAGTATCTTTAAAAAGTCACTAATATACAATTTTGCTAGTTCTTTTTAAGGTGCATTTAGATAAGGGTTAAAGATATGAAATGTAATAGTTATAGATGTAACTATTAAGAGAATAACAGTTACAGATGTAATAGTTATATTGTTAACCTTATTTGATAAGTAAAGAGTAATGTATAAGCTATGTAATTATTTAAAAAAAAATATTAATAAAATAATATAAATAAATAAATAAATTATTAAATTTTCATAAATAATAAAATTAATTTTAACAAATAAATAATTAAAAAATTATTATTAATTTCATAAAAATAAAGTTACAAAATATATATTTATAGATTCCTACACGTAAAAAAAAGAAATAAATTAATTTATACATTTTTTTATAGATTTGATTTATGTTTCATTAATACAAAGAAGAAACGGAGAAGAAAATTAATTATAAATACACATAAAATTATAGAAAAATAAAATATTTAATAAAATAAATTTTTACAAGCCTTTAACCTACTCTCAATTAGATTAATAAAAATATATAAAAAAAAATTAAATATTAAGAGGGTTAACTGTTAACTTTAATGTTTTAGAGTTTGTCAAACATGTTTAAAAGAGGTTAATGCATTATAGGAATAACATTTACTCTCATTTAACCTCAATCCAATCGTGCCAAAGTAAATAAATTATTAATTAATCATCTTGAATTATATGATACTATTATTATTATTTTTATACAGAAGTTGAGATCTTTATAATTTTTTTAATATTTTAAAATATTGCACATTTATCTTGTGAGGATGAATATAATAACATATATATATTAGCATCTAAGAATTGGTATTTTCTGAAAAATGTTGAATAGTCAATGACTATAATGTAATTGATTTTTTTTTTCCTGTTATTTTTGTACCCCCAAGCCAACAATTAATGACTTTAAATCTAAAAGAAAAAATAAAAATGAGAATTCACGTGTAAGGATTTTATAAATCTATATACATGAATAAGTCTTTTTTGAGGTCAATAATATTTTCTCAATAAAATAATTAAATTCATTGTAAGAGGAGTGCTTTAGTTTTCTACCAATTGAATTTAATTTTTTTAAATAAATATTTTTAAAATTTATTCATAAAAATCTCAAATTTAATATATAAAATGCACTCTTAAATCATCTAAGAAATTATTATAATTTTAATTAATGTATAAACCGATTGGAAAATACTTATATCATAAAAAAAATAATTGATCTTTGATTTTTATACAATTATGATTTCTTCTTTTTTTACGGCATGTAACAAAGTTTTTTTTAGCATTTACAAGGAGAGTTGGGAGCTGCAAGTACTTAATTTCTAATCACTTACAACGCCTTAATGTGAAAAAAAAACAATAATAAAAGTTATTCTCACGAGTTGCCAACTATATATTTCTTAATTTTGATTTTTTGTTTAATAATTTTAAAACTGTATTCATCGGGTTAATTTTAAATTAAAAAATCAATTAAAAGAATTAATTAGATTGAAAATAAAGTTATATATATATATATATATATATATAACAATTATTTTCAATTTTATTTAACTAAATTTGGTTCACCTCGATATTTTATTTACTATATTTATTTTTTTTATTAAAATTTAATTATCAAGCGATTAAATGATTAGAGATATTTCTAACGGCAAAATTCTACAATAATACATTTTTATTATTTGATATTAGGAATATTAGTTTTGCTTGAGTAATTTTCTAGATAAATATTGTAACAGAAATTAATTTTTAAAAAATATGTTATTTATTTATTTATTTTATTATCTACAGAACGAAACACAAAAAATTCCAAAAACAAAAAAAAAAATCACCGACGAATATTCCCCATTTTATCGTCTGTATTCATTTTATTTATCAATTTTCTCATAATTATCCATTAATTTCGAGGACTAACTTGGTCGCAAAGCAACAAACTCAAGGACAACATCGTCTTTTCAAATAAAACTATCATCACGTACTCGTGATTATTATTTAGTATATTATATATCTGAACTCTTTTTTCTGTTCTCCGTTGCTTTCGCTATATTCATTTCTTTGTTTTCAAATCCTATTGGGGTTTTTGCTTTCAACAACAAAAAACCTTCTTTTTCTCTTCCTCCTCCTCCGTCACCACCGCCGTCTATGGCCGCCGGATTCCGGGGAAAACAGCGGCAGGCAGCTTCTTTATGTTATCGTTTCTGTTTCTTTTGAAAATTCATGTTCACGGAAGAAGAAAATCCGAATTTTTGATGAATTATGTTCAGATGAATCGAATTTTGATTCCGAAAACGGTGCCGTATTGTCACTGAAAAACCTTGATCATTTCCGGGATGTTTTTCATTAATTGATAATAATTCAATTCCTTGTTGCTGTTGTTGTTGATGTTTGTGGTTACTAGAAGCGAGAAGAAAGCGACGACGGAGAAGACAACTACGACGTCGTTTTATTAGTTTTTTTTTCTGAAACGAAGAAGAATAAGAGATGTGTGCGGCGACGGCGACAGGGGAATGGTGGGCGAGGGTCATAACAGGGCAGATCGTAGGAGGATTTAGCCATGAAAGTGAGCATGATTTAGCTCTTATGGTTAGTGATTTCCTAGAAAACGGTGGTAGTAGTGGCCCTGATTCTTGGTGTAGCAGCGATAGCGAGTCTGGTCTCTCCGATCTTCATCATCTCGCCGATAAAATTTCGGTAATTCAATCATTTCCTTTAAAAAAAAAAGAAATTCTACAATTATTTTCGAGGGACTGGTCCGTTGTTTATTTCAAATTTGATTACACATGTATTGTTGCAAGTTGATCGTAAATTAACAATAGCAATTAACTCATGAAACTCACTTAATTATGATACAATCAATTTAATTTTGAATTGAAATTGAATTTTTGTGTTTGCCGTCTCTTGATTGTCTGAATCAAAGACTGTTTTGCTTACATTTCAAGTGTTGTTTTCTTGGATTATGATGTTAATTTCTGCTGTGTTGGCTTGCTCTTTGATGCCTGATTATGTGGAGTATCATGCTCTGCTATTGTTTTTGGAGACTTTCTTTAGATTTCCTCTTAGATTCTTTTGTGGGTTTTGCTAAATAGCTGTTGTTGATGTTTTCAGTTACCCTTCTTTTCTAAGAAATATGAACATAACCTGACCTCAGTTTTGTGTACTTCTCTTGAAATTTTGTTAATTGATATGATTGTTCCCGTATGAGAGCGAGTGATACTGAGGAAGTTATTCATTACAGATGACTATCAGGAGTATATATGAAGACAACCTGAGATCATATACCATGCAGCTTTTGCTTGTTCCGTTTGTGATTGATGAATTCGTGTGGTTATTTATTTCTGGTCTGTTTTTCTTAGTTATCTTTTAATGAGGTTGGCTAAATATAATCTTGATCTTTTTACAATTGCCATATGGTGTGGTTTCAATCTTTGTTGAATTTCATTGTTGTCCTATACTTTGTGATTTGTCATTAAAGAGAGTCTCACTATCTTTCATTGAAACTCTTGTATCTTGCAGTTCTATAGACACTCAGTGACTCAGTACGAGAGCGATTTACTGTCGTTGGTTCAGTCTCTACTGGTGTCCATCAAGCAGGCAGACCTCCACCTTATTAAGTCAGGGCCATGTAATGCCAGCTGCATCAGATTTTCCTTGGTAAAGCTGTTGAGACTTGCTGGTTATGATGCTGCTGTGTGTGCATCTAAGTGGCAAGGTGGTGGCAAGGTCCCTGGAGGTATGTGACAAGAATGTTATTTGTTTCTGCTTATCCTAGTGTAATTTCCCTATCCTGTGGATTATGTTTGTAAAGAATTAGAATATCCATGTCTTTATTATTGTCTCTATATAATTTACATGTGTGCTTGTGTTTTACTTTACTGAGGCTCAGTTTTTATTCTACCCTGCCTTAATATTCAATTCTTATGTCATGTGGCAGGGGATCATGAATATGTTGATGTGGTTAACTGCAATATCGGTGGAAGCTCTGAGCGTCTGATTATTGATATCGACTTCCGAAGTCATTTTGAGATAGCTAGAGCTGTTGATTCTTATGACAGAATATTGAAGTCACTTCCAGTTGTTTATGTTGGCTCACTGAACAGGCTGAAACAGTATCTCCAAGTCATGGTTGAAGCTGCTAAATCTTCTCTTAAGCAAAACTCAATGCCACTCCCTCCATGGAGATCTCTTGCATATCTGCAAGCAAAGTGGCACTCGCCATACCAAAGGCATTTAAGCCCAGATGATCAAGATTTTAGCAGCATCAACTCTGTTGACCATAAGCAATGTTGTGAAAATCTACAGAGGCTGCAATCTTCGCTCCAATCTGAAATGGAAGAAGAACGACTCTTGAAGCCTATTAACACGGAGAGTAACTGGAGAATGAAACGTGAGAGGCGGAGACATTCCTTGCTGAGGGGTCTTTAAAGAGTATGGAAATTTTGCCTGGGAATTACAAGTTTCCCATTGTCAGAGCTTTATTGTACGGCGGCTTTTACTTTTTGTGATTCTTTTTTCACATATAAAATAAGTGTCAATCATAACAAGGTCCAATTTTGCTCGGAGGACATCAAGGACAATAACGCAGGTCATAATTGGAGTCAATACATTTGTTTTTCATACTTTGTACAATGGCAGCAAGTGAAAGAACCAGGTTTTCAGAAATGCAGAGCGACAACCTCTGCCAAACCTGTCAGTACTTCATCTTCGCCATGGATCATTATTACTAGGTCGTTGTTATCGCCATGGATCATTATTACTAGGTCGTTGTTCGTGTTTTTTTTTTTTTTAAAAAGTTTAATATTTAATTTATCCCTTGCCTTCTATTTTATGGTTAAGGAATGTCTCTTTTCTATTATTTTCCCTTTCTTTTACTGATCAATATGTTTGTTGTTGAAATATTGAGTTGCATGTATTTACAAGCAATTAAAGGTTTGCTTGGGCGATGTATACACTAGAAGTTATTAATGATATACATATGTTTCTTCTAATAATTTTCACTCCAGTCTATTTTCTTTTGAGATTGCATATAGGTTTTTCGTTTTGTTGTTTCTGTAAATGAAGAGATAAAGTTTGGACCTTTTCAAGAGTAGAATCTCATTTCTTTCTTAAATGTTTCTTTTTTATGTTTATCACATTTTTCTTGTGCAATAGAATTATGGAAAATGGTTTATGTCATTAGTAGCTACATGAATAGTGTTGTCTATGGAGAGATAAATTCTTTTTATGCCATCATCTCTCAATTGATTAGCCCCTTGTATATGGGGCAACATGTAATTTTAACTTAAAATTTTGTTTTAGTGTCATAAATAATACTATTCATGTCACTACTAGTGACATGTATCATTGTCCATCACATATATGTGGAGGCAGGGGTGTGCTGTACTCAGATTCCTTGCATGATGACCAATTTGCTCCATAATGGACTATGGTGGGTTGGCAAAGGGAAGCTGTCAGGATCTTTATTTATTTAATTTTCTTCTGTTGAATTTAGTATCTGCTGATTTTGGCTTAATCAACATTGCTCGGTATAGGATGAGGTATCTGTTAAACATAAATTATACCTTAAACCCTTGAAGCAAGCTGTTGTGTCTATATATGTATAATCTGCTGTTGAAAATGAATGACATTATACATTTGGCTTGTGCTACTGCAAATTGTTTTTGGTTTTTTTTTTTTTAGGTATAAAAACCCATGGTGTGAGCCTCTCTTGCAAATACGACTCACAATTATATGTTTCTTAGTTCATGATGAACCCATGCACCTGTCAAGATTAGTTTGTTTTCCTAAATTAAGTACGTTGTTGGTCAAGTCTAAGGGCATTCAGTGTTTTATACTCTAAATAGTGTAAATTATGTGTTACATCATTTTACATTTTGTTCGATTAGGGATAAGCTTGTATTTGAATATTGTATATTTGTTATAGTTGTTATGATTGTTACATAGTCGCTTATCAGTGTACAAACTCCTTTATATATATACTGGTTATGAAGTAATACAAAATATATAATTCTCCCATACAAACTCTGTTATTGATTTGGTGTCAGAGTTGTATCATGGCAACAAATTTCTCATCGTCCTCCACCACTTCTTCTTCTTTTTCTTCTTCTTCTTCTTCTTCCTTATCAAGCTCCACCACGCTGCCAACCCTTCTCTTCACTTCAAACAAGATTGCTATCGCACATTCTCACTTACAACAAACATTCTTAATCAAACTTAATTCTAAGAATTATATACCATGAAAACTACAATTCTAACCTTTGCTTAATTCCTATAACCTCCATGATGTCCTCAATGGTAATGAACCTTCTCCACCCAAAGAAATTCTTAATCTCACTTCCAATTCCTTAGAATCCAATCCTGCCTATGTTCAATAGTTCACCGAAGATCAGTTACTCTTCTTTTGGCTCCTCTCTTCTATTTCAGAAGAAGGGTGCCCTCATCTAATTGCCCTGAATTCCTCTTCAGCAGTTTGGAAAGCTCTTGAGACAACTTATGGTGGGGTGAACAATGCACAAAGAACTCAACTGTATATTGAATTACATAATCTAAAAAAGGATGAAAAATCAGTCTCAAATTATCTTTTTCAAGCAAAACAGATTGCTGATTCCCTTGCCTTGGCCGGACAGTCTTTAAGTCCCGCTGAGTTTAATGCCATAGTGTTTCGCCAACTTGGTCCTGATTACAATGGCGCTATCGGAGCTCTACAACAACGTCGTGATCCTCCTTTATTCAATGAACTCCATGGACAGCTCGCTGCATATGAGCTATTACTAAAATCACAACAAGCCTCGTTGCCTACTGTCTATCTTGCTCATCATTCTGCTGTCAACTCATATTCTATTCGTTCACAACAATTCTCAAGACGAAATCGAGGCCGTGGTGATCGTCGGGGTTATTCCACTCCTTCTCGGTCCTCCGAAATTTCTTGTCAAATATGCGGGTATAATAACCATTCAGTTTTAGACTGTAGACTCCCTTTGATTAGACGTATCAACCTTGCTCTTTTTCTCGACCTGTCCATGATGACTTCTGCTCACCTAATAACCGCAATTCTCGGCATTCTTCATTCTCGCCTCAAGCTCAACTGTCAGTTCTTGGACCACCTTTATCCAATACTGGGTTTGAAAGGTATCCGGACAGTGGTGCTAGTCTTCGCATTACTTTAGACTTAGCCTCTCTCCAAAGTGCTGAAGAATATCATGGTAATAATTGGGTTATTATTGGCAATGGTAAGGCTCTTCCTATAGCTCATATTGGTAAAATTTCAGTGTCATCTACAAATAATTCTTCTTTTGCTTTTCATAATGTGCTTCATGTTCCACAAATTACCAAGCCATTACTTTCTGTTCATCGTTTATGTAATGATAACAATTATTTTCTTGAATTTCACCCTTCTCATTGTCTTGTTAAGGATTGTCAGAGCAAGAACGTTCTACTCCAAGGAATGAGTGATTTGGGGCTTTACAAATTGAAATCTGCACTTTACTAATCCACTCCTCATATCGCTGCACATTTATGCACTTTAGATAGACGACATCAATCGGACATCCAAATTCTACAATAGTTCATCATATCATTAATCAGTTTCATTTGCCTTGTAAGAATAAAGCTTCTGTTCTTAATAATTGTCATGCTTGTTGTTTAGGCAAAATGCATTGCTCCAATCTACCTCTTACTCATCACAGAAGTTCACATCCATTAGAGTTAATTCATGTTGATGTTTGGGGCCTTGCTCCTGTCCAGTCTTTCAATAGAGATAGATTTTTTCTTATTTTGATAGATGACTACTCTTTGTATATATGGTTTAATCCCCTTAAACACAAAATGATGTTCCTCAAATTTTCTTACAATTTCAAGCATTGGAGAGAAACAATTTCATTCAAAAATTAACTCATTTAATTCATATTGGGGAGGTGAATTTCGCCCTCTCTTTAAACATTTTCAATTAACAGGAATTCATCATCAAATCACTTGTGTCCTCGCATGCATGAGAAAAATGACACAGCTGAAAGAAAAATATGCCATATTGTGGACATTGGATTGACACTCTTAGGTCATTCTAGTGTACCTTTTAAATACTAGTATTTTACTTTTGACATTGCCATTTTTTGATAAATCGCCTGCCTACTTAGTCTCTGTCTCAAAAAATTTTATTTCAAGTTCTCTATCAAAAAGCTCCTGACTATTCTTTTTTACGTGTTTTTGGTTGTCTTGCTTATCCGTTACTACGTCCCTTTAACAAAAACAAGTTTTCCTATTGCATAAAAGGTTATGTCTTCCTAGGTTATTTATAAAATTATCTAGGTTATAGATTTCTAAATAATGACACTGGTTGTATTTACATGTCACGTCATATTAAATTTGATGAGTCCATTTTTCCCTTTACTACTGTCAAAAATTCACTTCCTGCAACTACTTCCAAGACTCCCTCTTCCACTAATCCACCTTTCTTGTAGGTTCAATTGCCATTGCCTCCAATCACAAGTTCTAAGGAATCCTTATTAGGTATAATCTCTTCCTCATCTCTATCTTATAATTCAGTTTCTCATCCCACCGAATCAAACTCACCTGTATCTTGTTCTCCAACCACTTTTATCTCCTCATCCAATTTAACTCATTCCTCACCACATCTATTAACCAAATCTCCCACACCCAAACTTCCAACCAAATCACATACAGTTGATAATTTGGATGGGTTAAAGTTGCTTGTTAACTTAACTTCATCTTCTCCTTCATCCAATTCTCAACCCTCACCTCAACCACCACCCATGCCAGAACCATCCCGCCAACATCCTATGACATTTCGGCATGCTACCATAGCACGTACTTGACATTATGCCCTGCTTGTTAAGACAATTCCTGACACAAAACCAACAAGCTACTCCAAAGCCAAACAATTTTCTTAATGGCGACAAGCAATGGATAAGGAGATGGAGGCTTTAAAATGCACCAACACATGGCCCCTTCTCCCACCACCACCAAATACAAATATGGTAGGCAACTGATGGGTGTTTAAGATCAAAAGACATGCTAATGGGGTCATTGAAAGGTACAAGGCTCGTCTCGTTGCCGAAGGCTATACACAAGAACAAAGTATGGATTTTACAGAGACCTTTAATCCAGTAATCAAGCCTATCACCATGCGCTGTGCTCTTTCATTTTTAGTTTCAAAAATTAGAAAATTCATCAGTTGGAAGTTAGCAATGCTTTTCTACATGTAGAGTTAAATGAAATAGTGTACATGGCACAACCTCTGGGATAGATCGACAAAAATCATCCTCACTATGTTTGCAAGCTTCAAAAGTCCCTGTATGGTCTTAAGTGCTTCACATGCCTGGTTCCAAAAGCTCAGTAGTTTTCTCCAATCCATTGGGTTTTTCGATTCTCATTCTGATTCATTATTATTCATATATAACTATGCTCAAGTGCAATATTACATACTGGTTTACGTGGATGACATTCTCCTTATCGATAATAATATTGATTTTCTAAATCCAGTAATTCATCAATTGTCTGCTTCCTTTTCCTTAAAGGATTTGGGTTCATTGCATTATTTTCTTGGTATAAAGACATTTATGCAACCAGCAGGTCTGATTATATATAGAGACATTTATGCAACCACCAAGTCTGATTTTATCTTAAAAGAAACACATTTCGGGAATTATTGACTCTATAGGATTGTCTTCATATGAACCCATTTCCACTCCAATGGTGCCAGGTACATTTCTATTTAAAGATTCTTCACCTTCTCTATCACCCAATGAAGCTCTTAAATTTCGAAGGTGTTGTGGCCCTCTTTAATACACTACTTTCACTCGCACAAATATAATGTATATTGTAAACAAGCTAACTCGGTTATGCACTCACCAACATAAACTCATATGCAAGCTTTGAAGCGGGTTCTTAGATATCTCCAAGGGACCAAACAACAAAGTTTACTTCTTTCACGCTGCATTGATTTTAATCTTACAACATTTGTAAATGCAGATTGGGCGGGAAGCTTGGACGACAGGAATTTCGCAGGTGGTTACCTAATTTATATGGGTAGAAATTTAATTAGATGGCAGTCAAAAAAATAACCCATGGTTGCAAGAAGCTCCACTGAATCAAAATTTAAAGCCATCACTAATGTCATTGTTGAGCTACGATGGTTGTTTAAATTAATTCAGGAACTTAAGCTACCTACTTTCCAGGTACCTTAAGTATGGTGTGACAACTTAGGGGCAATCTTTATTTCATCCAATGCTACATTTACAGCTCGCATCCGCCATGTCGAAGTGGACTTCCACTTTGTACGCGAGTAAGTCGTATCCAAGACTCTTTGTGTCAATTTTGTTTCTTCTAAGGACCAGCTTACAAACATCATGGTAAAATCGCTACCAAAGCCTGCATTTCAATTCATTGTTTCTAAGCTTCGGCTCACATAATGCTTGCCTCGGCTTATTTGTGGTGGGTGGGGGATGTTGCAAAATAGATCTATATATATATATATATATATATATATATATATATAATTAAAAAATAAAAAAATGTGGCCCAGCTTGTTAAAAAAAAGTGCAAAAATAGAACTAATTGTGTGTGTTATCAACATTACACCTATCACACTTATGAAACTCTCACTATGGAGAGAGTTTTATAGGATTGGTGTAATAAAGGATATTATATTTTTTTTATTACATCCACTGTGGATGCTCTAAGAACACAAAGTTCACACTCTAAGGGTGTGTTTGTCATTATTGTAGGAGAAATTCAACTTCTAAAAATTTAAAAATATATTTTCAATCTCAATAGGTTTGGTTCAATTATTTTCTTAATATTTTCGGATTAATTTAGTTCTATACAATTTTTAATTGAACGGAACTTATCAATATTTTTCTCTATATATTTTTTTGTCCACATGAATATTTTTGACAAATATGCCATTGTACTACAAAGGTACTGATTAACACCTTAGTTTTTTTTTCTAGGAACATTTTATTAAAATAAAATGAGTGAATTATATGTAAGATTCTACTAGTGAATCATTGACATTACACTCTTCTACATCCCTCTTGTTCCCCCTTATTTTGATAGGAGGAATATGCCTACTCTGCCATTGTTTATTTGGTCCGTAAAGAAGGGAAAAGGTCAAGAGATTGGACTATGGCTTTGTTTTTTTGATAAAAAGATATTATTTTATTGAATATTAATCAAAGAGGGGAAAAACCACTTGTATTAAAAATACAAGTAATGAAAAAACCCCTCCCTAGTACTAAGAAGAATACAACCAGAGAATAAAGAGTAAGAGCAGCAAACAAATTGCCAAACAAAGCCAAAAGAAAACTCAGTTGGACCGATGACGAATACCAAAAGAACTACTAGCTAAATCAGTTACTGAATAGTGGAAACCAGGAGTGGAAGCTTTTAACCATTCTGAAACCTGTAAGAACAACACCTTCTTAAGCTGAAAGAAAGAGGGAGATGAAGAATTGAAAACAATATCGTTGCGATGAATCCATAAAGATCAACTTTAGCAAAAAAGAGAGCTGTCCAGAATTTCCTTTGAAATCTACCAAAAATCATACCGCACCATTGCTGATAATGAAGAATAAACTGACTTGGCATGACATAGGAAAATCCCCACCAACGCAAAAAATAGGTCCATATCTTTATAGTGAAAGGACAAAACAGAAGAAGATGATCAATAAACTCACCAAAGGAGCCACAAAGAGGACAACGATTAAGAGAAATGGACAAAGATTGATCGTAAACAAGCGGTCCCGAGTTGGCAGACAATGGACTATGGCTTGTTGTCTAAATTAAGAAAAAGGTATATACAATGGATAATTCTATGTGCTTAGGTCTTTCCATCCTATATTTGAATAGATAGTAGCAATCTGAAGATTAAGGGACTAGAATATGAGAGATTAAAACAAAATTTTAAGAAATTCTAAAGTAATATAGATACTTATGAACATTTTACCCCTTATTTGGTTCAATTTCATTAAAAAATTAATTTCACTTTCAAATGAATTGTAAATAAAATTCATTTGCAAATGAATTTCAAATTCATTTGAACCAAATACATTTCATCAATAAGAATGGATTTAATGTTAAGCAATTTTACAAAATTAATAAGTTAGAATTGGAAATGAATTTTATAAAATTTTCATTTAAACTAAATGTACATCTCATTGGGATTTGCCAATGAATTTCATAAAATTTTGTGAAATTCATTTGAACCAAACACACAATATAGTATGTTTGGTTCAAATGTGTGTGTATATATATATATATATATATTAAATGAAAATTTTGATTTGAGAATACATTTTTTTAAAAGATGATTTTTCATAAAAGGTATAATGCATTATTTATTTATTTATTTATACCAATTTCCTGATAGATTAAAATCCTTTGATCCATCTCATCCATTATTATAATTAATTTATTGAGTAAGAAAATTATATATATATATATATATATATATATATATATTCCAATAATTTAACAACTATAATATACACACAAACGCAGATCATATAAAAATAGAAGCAAACACTTTTGAAACAAAGAGACATATAAAATAACATAACGAAGAAATGCTTTTTAAACATTTCATTAAAGAAAAAAGAGTTTCAACCGGATACCCCCGGAGGCTAAATGTTCAAAAGAAAAAAAAAAGCTTCAAACTTATTACATATGTCTATAACATATTTATCTCAACTATTAATTGAAGCTCACTCTCAAACTGAAAATAAAACATATTGCACACCCAAATATGCAGTTTTCTTCTTAGATCAAGCTCTCCATCAAAACCTTCAATGCATGCATATCAGGGCCTTCAATTCCTGCATTAATTAAAGTAAATTTATCAATTCAATTGAGTGCAAAAACAGAACGAACGATAGAAGTATTGATAGACATAACTAGACCAAAGGTTTCATACATTGATTAAGAAAATGTTTAGAAGCTTGTTGCTGCTTAATTTACCTTATCAATCACTTGTCTAGAACAATCAAACCATTTTTTTCCCAAGCATAGACAACTGCACCCTGAGTTAGGTACAGCTCCCCTTTCGGATCATAGTAGTACTGCACAACAATGTCATTAGTTTCTCATTATCAAATATTTGAATAATACTTTGATCAATTAGTAGACATGCTCATGGACCTACAGACCCACCTGACTCGAGTTGATAATGAACTGACACAATGAACCTACGTAAAATGTTTTTCAAATTTAAGTTGATGTAGTTTGAATCTAGTTAGAACTTAAATATATTTGGGTTGGATTTGAGATGATATTATTGAACTAAAAAAAGGGGTTTAACTCGTTAGAGAGGCATAAATATTTTTCAGATTGATAAACAATGCTAATTCAAACTGTTACTCTTCATCAACTATATATCTTGAAAAATTTTAATCATCATATACCTTGTTCTCTTCAGTCATTTTTGGTTAAAAATGTGAAAATGTTTCAGCTTTTACCATGATATTATGAAATTCTATGTAAAAACATAAATTGCACAATTTGTTTTTAAGGCTTTGTGTAGATAAAATTGATAGATCTAATAGTTAAAAAGAATATTTGATTATAATTATGAGTAAAGAATTATTCTTGAAAAATATCAAATGTATATCAACCACAAGGAGCACCCACATAAATCCAATTAAATTTTATTGAAGATGGAAACAAAAAAAAAAATAAAGGAACTAGTATTTATCATCCAAATAGTCATCCTAATTCATTACATTTTAGACTCATAAAAAATTCAACATAATTAAGTCATTTTAAAAAATTTCATTCAAAATTCTCAAAAAAAA